>JBBPOB010000586.1:0-15013 GCA_038091275.1 Tylopilus subfusipes | reverse complement strand
TACAGTCAGCTGACCTGAGAGCATGTGATCTGTGCCTACTACACAAAATTTGCTAGTCTAATTAGCGATCATAATACTAGTAGTCATTCTGGAGTGGTTCTCAGAGATTTGTGAATATCTCAGGAACAGATGATGGTGATCAAACGAAACTTAGAGGGATGATAGCATATGGTATTGGCTATTTATAGCCAGAAGGGCTTGGTCATAGGATATGTACATGACTCAGCACGTTATGATTTTCGTGCAGGTCACCGATGGGGACTACAAGGCATGAGTCACGCATGAGGTCTGTGAATCGGTCCATTTCTGTAGGGTCAGGGAATTTGTCCACTAATCTGTGGGCATGAACGGGTAGAGTGACTGAGGGTACTGGTGTGATTAGTTCCGGTACAGGGGAAGGGGTAGAACTTTGCTCATGGAAAAGGCAATGCCATGGCTGGGTGGCATCATAGTTGGCAGGCCACCTGTCTTCTGGGATGATGGACATGTCATTGGGTGATAGAGACCCAAGGCGAGTTGTTTCCGAGAGTGACGACAGGGAGGAGATAGTGATGGAGGGTTCGGACACATCAGAGCACAGAGACATGTTTAGTGGGATTGGATGTGGTAGAGATGACAGCAGAGAGTAGACTGAGTCTGGGTCTTCTGGGGGTAGAGGTGGAGCTTTTTATACACATCAAGGGTTGTTTTTGTGTGTTTGAGCTCTTCCTTAGGGATCCATGAGTCTTCCTCTGCAGTGTATCCTTTCCATTGGATTAGATAAGAGAAGCCTTTTGTGGATCTCTTGTGGCGTAAGATCTGTTCAATTTTGTACTCTTCTTCTTCTTCAATAAGGTCTGGTGGTGGTGTAGGGAAGTTCCATCCATGGATGGTGTTTTTGTGATACGGCAATAAGAGCAAAGCATGGAACACAGGATGGATTCTCCATGTTTTAGGAAGGCAGAGTTTATAAGATAAGGGGGATAGGACATCCATGATAAGGAATGGTTCTTCTCATTTTGATGTGAACTTCAGTGTCGTGAGATCCCATCAGAGATTACAAGCTTCTAGCCACACTTTTTCTCCAGCTTCAAAGGATTTAAACTTCCTTCATACTTGGCTTGCCATTGTTTGTCTTGTGAGGTCATGCACTGCTAGGGCTTCATCTCAGCTTTCTTTTAGCTTTTGGAGTCTGGTTTCAATGGCAGGGAGGGGTGAGGGTTGGACAACGTCAGGGAGAGAGCAGGGTTCATATCCCATTATGAGATAGAACAGTGATTGCCCTGTAACAGAATGAGGGCAGTGATTGTGGGTAAATTCTGCTTGGGAAATGTGATCAGCCCAAGATCCAGGGTCTTCCTTGCAAAAGATTCAAAGATACATCTCTGTTTCCTGATTTACCCACTCCATCTCTCTGTTGGTTTGTGGGTGGTATGTGGTTGATAGGGCAAGGGTATATTC
Source organism: Tylopilus subfusipes (assembly GCA_038091275.1). Lineage (NCBI taxonomy): Eukaryota > Fungi > Basidiomycota > Agaricomycetes > Boletales > Boletaceae > Tylopilus > Tylopilus subfusipes. The sequence continues at coordinate 13,573 of JBBPOB010000586.1, read as the reverse complement.
AAGGGCTTTTTTCAGTTCCTTAGTGAAGGCAGAAGCGAATTGCGGTCCTCTATCTGAAATGATCTTATCGCAGAGGCCCAAACATTGGTATATCTTGTGGTAAAAGAGGGTCGCAATTCCCTTGGCAGTGACGGTTTTCTTGGTTGGGCATAGAATTACCCCCTTTGTGAGCCCATGGTCAACCATGACCAGAAGGGAATCAAAGCTGTTGGATGGGGGTAGATCAGTGATCAGATCACAGGAGATCTGTTGGAATGGACAGGTGGCAAGGGATTTGATTGGAGTGAGCAGGGATATGGTGGGGTGTGTGTTAACTTTGTTTTGCTGGCATATAGCACAGCCTTCGACATATTTCCATACAAATTGTGCGAGTCCAGGCCACCAGAAGTCAGTGGTGACCAATTGGTGGATTTTAAGGTAACCGGGGTGGCCCATGGTGTCATGGTCATGACATCGTTTGAGGATGTCTTGTCGAAGGTTGTTGGTGGGAGGGACATAGACACGGCCTTGATAGGTAAGAATACCATCTTTCATTTACCAGTCAGAGAGGCAGTGGCAGAAAGCGAGAGGGACATCGCTATCAATGGATTGAAGGGTTTGCAATACCAAAGGGTCGTTTTGCGATGCAGTGGAGATTTCATTCACCAGTGATGTGTCAATGAGCTGGATGAATAGGGAGGGGGGAAGTAGGGTGACTTCTGTGTTATCAGGGGCTCCCTCTTTTGGGAAGAAGTCAGGGTGACAGGAAAGGGCATCCAGCCCAACTAGGAGTTTTCCTGAAACATGGGTCATTTTCAGGTTGAAGTCACTTGGATCTAGGAGCCATCGGGCTTGTTGGTGGTTTAGGGTTTGTGCTGAGTGGAAGTAAGTGAGGTTTTTATGGTCAGTAAAGACTGTTATAGGGGTAGTGGAGCCTTGAAGATAGTGGCACCACATTTTGAGGGCACAGATAATGGTGAGGAACTCCCTATCATAGATGTCATAATTCCTTTCGGCTTCTCCGAAGGATTGGGATAGATAAGCATATGGGTGCCATTCCCCGTTTGCGTTGGTCTGGAGGAGGATTGCACCTGAGGCAACCAGAGAGGCATCAGTTGCAATAGTGAAGGGTTTGGTCTTGTCTGGCATGGCGAGGACAGGTTTAGACATGAATGCTGTTTTGAGGTCATTGAAGATGATTTGACATTTCATTGACCATAGGAACGTGGCATTTTTCTTGGTTAGGTCCAGGAGTGGCCATACCACATTTGAATAGTCTGCAATGAAACAGCAATAATAATTTGCGAATCCCAGAAAGGATTGCACTTCTTTTACTGTCATCGGTGTTGGCCATTTGGCAATGCCATCAAGTTTTACGGGGTCCATTGCCACCATTCCTTCTTTGATTATCATGCCAAGGTATTCTACTTCTTTGGCATCAAACATACATTTCTCCAGCCATAAATGGAGGTCTAGTTCTTCCATGCATTGGAGCACCCTTTTAGTTTGCTTGTCATGTGTTTTCTGGTCTTTAGAGGCAATAAGAAGATTGTCCATGTAAATGATGAGCCATCCTTCAGCAATCATGTCTCTGAATGAGTCATTCATGAATCACTGGAAAGTAGCTGGGGAGTTCATCATCCCAAAGAACATTACCATTGGCTCAAAGAGGCCTTTGTGGGTGATGAATGTACCTTTCCATTGATGTCCATTTTTGATTCAGACATTGTTATATCCCCAGCAGACATCGAATTTGGTGAAGATGTGCTGTCCTTTGAGCTTATCAATGAGGTCGGAGATTAGGGGCAACGGGTAGGCATCCCTGACCGTGTGTTGGTTAAGGTACCGGTAGTCTTGGCATGGTCGTAATTTGCCATCTTTCTTGTTGACAAAGAAAAAGGGAGCGGCTTGTGGAGAGTTTGATGGCCAGATTTTTCCAGTGGCAAGTTGTTCATCAACAAACTTATCAGTCACTTCCCTTTCTACAGGATTTAGAGGGTAGACCTTTCCCACCTTGGGGATGAAAGTCTCTTTGGTATTTATTTCATGGTCGTAGGGTTGCAAAGGGGGAAGTGTGCCTGCTGTTGGCTCAGTGAATACTTTTGCAAATTCCTTGCATTTTTCTGGAATCTCCACTTTCAGCGTATTTTTGTAAGCCAGTGCAGCAAGCTCTATTGTGGTGGTCAGTTTAGCTACTGTTTCTGCAGGGAGAAAACATGATCCATGTTTGACAATTTGTCCTATAGTTTGCGTGGTGACAGCTTTGACAATAAAGTCATCAGGAGTATCATAGCCTAAGTAGTTGTAGAGGGTGTCCATGTGTTGTATGTAGACTTGGTTTGGCGGGGGTCAGAGACGTTCATTGTTCTGATGGAAGTCTTGTTCATGGAGAGTGAATAGTTCTCGGGATTGGTCTTGGTTTTCAGTGATGACCAGGATTTGTTTTGCCCAGTCAATCAAAGGATTTACTTCTCTGAGCCAGGGCATCCTGAAGATGATGTTTTCTTGTCCATAGTTCATGACGTAAAGGGTGTGTTTGAGGGCAATCCCTCCTATTTCAAGGAACAAGGTGGTGGTGAACTTGATGTCTCCTTCTTTATTTCTGGTTTGATCTACATTTCATACGACAAGGGGAATTTTGAGGTGAGTGGTGGGGAGACAATGTTTTCTTATGAACCCCCAATCTATGCAGGAGATGTCTGCCCCACTATCAATGAGGGCTCACGTTTCGACAGCTTTGAGATTCTGGTCTGGTACAAGTAACTGCACAGGTAATTTCATAGATTTGGCAGTGGATACTTTTACAAGACGTGTACTCAATTCCTTAGGTACCTATGTCAAATGGGTACCTTGGTTTAAAAATCCTTGTGGAATGTGAACCAGACTCTTTGTACTGTTTCTTTGTCTTCAGTTTCTTCAACCTTGGTTTATAAGAGGCAAAGGTGGGTTTTGGGTGGCAGAAGGCGATTTCATCGCTTCACTCAAATTGTGTTTGGAAGTGGGTCACCTTCTTATACCATTTGTCAATTTTTTCAGGGGTTTTCTCCATGGTATGTATATACCCATCTCATGAAAGGAAGGGGAATTCCAGCAGTGAAGTAGCCGATCAGAACCATGTCGTCCCCTACTTGGGTGAGGGCAACATTGTTCTGAAATTGCACGATATAGTCTGTTAATGTGGGAGAGTACACTCCTCTTTTCCCGGTAGGGTTCATCCAAGTGGTGCCTAGTCATGAGATGGCATTTCCTTGAGTATTGTGGTGTTTAAAGGACTTCTTGAATGCTGTTATGAAGGTGTTCCAGGTCCCTATGGTAATGATGGTGCCGGTGATGGCCTTTGCTTGAAAGGTAGCTGCCCATGTAAGGGCTGATCCTTTAGTCATGTGGGAGAGGGCATAAGCTACCCTCTTTTCATTGGTGTTGTACACTTGGGTGTTGACAGCTAAGTAGAATTGTATGGAGTTTAGCCAGGAGATAGCTTTGGTATAGTCTCCATCGTAGGCTTCGGGAACTCCCAGATGGAGTTCAGTGGGTTTGGCTGCTGTAGCCATGGCAGTAGGTGTAGAAGGAGGAAAAGGAGGGGGACTGGGTGGATTCTGAAATAGGTGAGAGACGTATTGTCATTGGGATATTGACAAGGGTGTCTGTGGAACAAAGGGATGTAGGGGAAGGATAGTGGTCAGTGTTGGAGAAGACAGGGCAGAGGGTAATGTAATGGTCTGGGATATGTCAAGGGCAAGGTGTTACGATCAGCCTACTCTTTTCCTCCGTTCTACTCTTATCCATTGACTACCAATCCCCTACCGCTATATGGGGGATATACTCGCATAGAACCGATTACTTTCTTCTCATCCTCGGTCCACTCTCTGCTCACTTTATTGAATTGTAACTAATCCCCAAGCCGTTCGCTTCGGACTTCTATTCTTCTCGGAAGGGGATCTGACTCATTTGTCCTTAGTCTTGATACGCTTTCATCGGACACATACTCCTCTAATCAGTTCTCTAGTACTGATTACATGTTCTCTATTATCCTCTTTCTGATTGTTCTCCGATATTCTTCGTTGTTCTACAATTACGCATCCCCTATAGTTCAACACTATAAAAGACTCGTAGAACATTTTGTATTCTTCATACTTGATCTTCTGAATTATACGTTTGGTCTTGTATCCTGGTCTGATCGACCAGTCTCCTCGACCTTTGACCCAGCTAGTCCGATTGACTAGAAACTTATCCCTTGTTGGTCCGATTGACCCTTTCCCTCGGTAGTCCACTCGACTACAAACCCTTGACCCAGTAACTCTGTTCTTGAGGACGCAGTGTCTCTTCATGAGTACCTCCCTCGAGACAAGAGCAGTTCCTCGAGTGTTTGTCTACCAACGAACGACCAACGTAACACAAGGTCTGTTACCTCGATTTGTTCTTCAGTAGTAGGGATGGCAACATCTGGTTCTTCTTCTTCTTTGGAGTGAGAAGAGTTAGAAGATTCTTCCGGTATTATAGCTGGTGATTGGGGATGAGAGCTGAGGCTCCATGGGGAGCCAGTGTTTCGAGGTGGTAGTGAAATGATGGAGACACATGTGGTGGTTGCTCCGTTGAGATGCTAGTTCTATTGTTATGCCGTGAGGCATATACTAACCTCTAAAAGCTAAGAGGACATAGGACTCTCCTAAAAGGATGGTATTCTGGTTTAGGTCGCCGTTGAGTGAGACTAAGTTAATTACTAGGATTGCATCAAGGAGGTGATCCTCAATACCTTGAGAGGCAATGGTGACGAGAGTCTGAGCATCAAAGATAGAGGCTTGAACAAGGGACAAGAACTTTGAAGGCAGCACTTCAGTAGGGGTGTCACTTACTGTTGTAAGTTGACCAAGGAAGTCTTTAGACTAAACAACCCAAGAGTTGTTTAGGACACAGCAAGGTCTCAAACACAAAAGTTGATTGTGATGAGATGTGACAAGGTACTAGATAGAGGCTAGCGATATGAGAGAACCAGCATGGGGATAAAGAGTGCTATCTGTCAGGTTTAAATAATCAAGGGTCTGTTGCACAGACCAAAACAAGAGAGGAAATAGAGAAATCGTATGACTAGTGGAAGCCAGTCAGAAATAAGAAGGGAAGTTGTACAATCTGAAAGCCAATGAGAACTTGTGAGTAAGAAGTTGTACCATTAGTGCAAGCCTCCAATGGGAAGGTGAGATCCTGTATCCAAAATGGGATCAGGATTAGTAATACACAGATGAACATGGGACGCAAGTGCCAGTTGCAATCATAGTACAAGAAAGAAAAGCAAATCATAACAGTTGCTCAGACCACCACACCCATGCCCACATCTGCTCTGGGTGTGGATTGGCTATGCATGGAGCTCACTGTTGCCCTCACGTCCAAAAGCACCCGGGTGCAAACTCCCTATAAGCCAGATACCTGGCAACACTTCATCCACACTGCCGCTTTGCATACCCATTTTCATAATATCCCAGATGGCCTCCACCATGGTTTCATAGTAAACTTCCCCACTATCTCTCATATCCAATCCCCCCCTAATTCCTCCTCCATTGATGTGTATCATGACCAGTTCGACGAAATTGTATGCAAAAAAGTACATAGCTAAGGGTAGATACATTGGATCTTATCCATTATCCACAATACATAAACTGTTAGGCCCCTTCCAGTCCTTCCCACTATCCATCATCCCTAAGCCAGGTTGCCCTGGTAAATTCAGGCTAGTACAAAACTTCTCCTTTCCTCTTACACCCAATCCTGCCAACCCCTCACCTTCCATTAATTCCCACATAAACCCTCACAACTTCCCTGCCACATGGGGCAAGTTCTCCATTGTATACCTTCTCACCTCACGTCTTCCTCCAGGCTCCGAAATTGCCACATGCAATGTAGCAGAGGCTTACAGGACCATACCACTACACCCATCTCAGTGGCCAGCAGCTCTCATACGTACCTCCCCTTCTGATGGTTGCATTGACACATGTACAGCATTTGGTGCAACACCCTCAGCAGGCAGTTACGGCCACCTAGCAGATGCGGCTGCTGAGCTATTTCACTTCCAAGGTATTGGCCCTCTAGACAAATGGATTGATGATCACATCTTCTTCCACATCCGGAGAGAATACCTGGCGCATTACAACATCGCCCGCCAAATCTGGCACTGTGAGATCTGATCAGCAGGCATGCAGCAAGTAGGTAACTGCATCTGGTTCCAGGGATGGGCACTCCAAGATGGATCCCACGAAGAATTCAATGAGGATTGCACTCACCCCATTCTCAACCTAGCACACTCTTTCCCCCGATCCTCGTACGATGCAACATTCACCTACTCCCTCGATGACATAGACCAATTCTCCACCACTCTAGGCATCCCCTGGGAGACATCCAAAGATCAGCCATTTGACGAGTCTGCAATATACATAGGCTTCGTCTGGAACCTTTCTACACATACTGTCTCCCTGAGCCCCACCAAGCATGATAAGTATTTATCAGCAATTGAACAATGGTGATTGAGATCCACCCACATCCTTGAGGATGTCCAATGGCTGTATGGAAAATTACTACATACATACATCATCCCTGATCCCAGCAGGATGGGCATACCTAACAGGCCTCAAACACATGTTACCAGTGTGTGCTAAAAAGCCTTTTATGCCCCACCATGCCAAAAAATCCATCACAAATGACCTCAACTGGTGGCACCACATCCTAACATCTGAACTTGCTACATGCCCCATCCTTCCCCCACCCACCTTCATCGACCCTTCTGCCTTCTCCAATGCTAGCTCTGGCATTGGCATTGGCATCATCATCGGATCCCACTGGAGAGCCTGGTGCCTCATTCCAGGATGGCAAACACATGGAGGCAAACAGGACATTGCTTGGGCTGAAGCCATTGGTTTTGAGCTCCTTGCCATCTCTCTTGCTAGCATCGCTTCTAACCTACAACATGTCCTCCTCCATGGCGACAACACCAGTGTCATCGAAAGCTGGAGAGTCGGGCGCCACCAGAACACTTCCATCAATGACGTTTTCAAATGCCTTCATGCCGCTCTTGCCAACCCAGCATTTCTCATCCATGGCATTCTCACTGCCTTCATCCCTAGCAAGCAAAATCCAGCAGATGGCCCATCCCACAGAATATATGGTCCTCATGAGCTCCTCCTTCCTTCACTCCCTATCCCTCCCTATCTTCAAAACCTCATCATTAACTTTGATGATCCCCTCTCCCCCCTCGAATTCCATGCCCTTTCCAATGGCCAGTATTCAGCCCCTGCTGCTAAATTTATTGACCAAATTCGCCACAAGCAGGACGTCAACGAGTGCATCTGTCACCTGCAAGCCCAGCAGGACAAACTCATCTCCCAATCCCTCCTCAACCTCTAACCAACCCCCACCCCACTTTAATACTCCCCTCATCCACAACCCATCCAATGCCACAAGCAAGCCCCATCCATACAAACCAAGCCTGACACCTGCTCCCTCCCCCTTACACCCACACTGCCTAGCATGCCAGTAACTCATCCTCTGGCTCCCCAACCACACATCACCACGTGCGAGCCATCCATCCCATCCCTGCCACCTTACAGACAATCAGATCACATGTATACTCCACGTTGTAGGTGCATCATGGGAGGAATCAACCAGAGAATTATATGGCACCGGTCTGCTGACATTCCATGTATATTGTGATGCCAATAATGTACCAGACATACAATGGGCACCTGTCACATCAAATCTCCTGGCTACTTTCCTTGCCAGTTGTGCAGGCACACATTCTGGCTCCACAATTGCCAACTATGCTGCAGCAATCCACGCATGGCATGTATTACATGGCCTGGAATGGCGAATAAATGACCTAGAATACAGAGCTTTACTTACTGGCACGCACAAACTAGCACCTCCCTCATCCAAACACCCAAAATGAGCCCTATTCACAGTCCAAATTCTTGAATGCTTCCATGCTGTCATGGATCTCAACAACCCCTACGATGCAGCCATCTTTGCCTGCCTCCTCTCATCTTTCTTCTCCCTTGTGCACCTAGGAGAGTTCACCATTCCTGCCATCTCCAACTTCAACCCCAAGAGGCACATCTTCCGTGCTGGCCTAGCATTCATCACCAACCATGAAGCTCTCCCAGTCATACACTTCACCCTCCCACACACAAAAACCTCCCCCAATGGCGAAGAAACTCACTGCACCCCTCTCAACCCGTCATCCCTCATAGATCCCAAATCGGCGCTTGAGCGGCACCTTCACCTTAATCCAGACACCCCCAACGCCCACCTCTTCTCTTGGAAACACCCATCAGGCTCAAACCACCCACTTTCCAAGAAAGCTGTCACCTCACACATCAACGCAATCACCAAAGCAAACCTGGGCCTGCCCAATCTCAAAGGCCATAGCCTCTGGATTGGTGGCACACTCCATTACCTACTGCTTGGCATCCCATTCAATGTCATCAAAACAATGGGAAGATGGTCCAGCAATGCATTCACACTCTATCTCCGACACCATGCCCTCATACTTGCACCTTTCCTCCAACACCATCCTGAACTCATGGACAACCTGCACCACTACATCCTCCCCCCGGTGAGGTAATTACACATGGTACGTGGTCCTTGCTCCTACTGTCGGGGTTTCAGCCTCACACCACCATGCATTGCTCACTCCTTTTCTATGGGACACAGCACACTCTCCCCAACAGATCCAGGCCCAGTTTTAGACGGAAAAAGCCTTTGGCTTTTTCACCCAACCCTCAGCACTCACATCTTCCTTTTCCCTTCAGTCACACCTTTCCTTTTCTCTGTCCCTCATGCAGTCACTGCATTTTCCCATCACATAGCTAGATACACATAGAGGTGCAACCAGGGTCCTTGCCCAGCAGATTCCAACACAACCTTTTTCAACACATTTTCTACATTGATATGAAAACAGTTGTAAGTCTCAAAATTCATTTGTGATGATTTGGATTTGCAAAGTGCCTATGCAATACAAGGTATTTATTGGATTAGCTGTTGTTCAACTGATTTATCCTTGAAAATTAATAGATCATACAATGATGCTATCTGGTTACTCTGGACGACATTAAGCGATCAGAGTACATCAAGCAGTTTAGGATTTACCTTGCGCTCCAGAACTTCTATCACATCTCGCAAGCGATCGCCTACGACGTGACGCTTCGCCGCCTGGGTAGCACAATCCAACGACCTATACTCATCAGCGAGATTACTGTAAACCCTTGCATCAAAATAACGTCAGTGAGAACGCGACAAAGTCAAAGGCAAGACATACTCCCTAAAGTGAGCGAACTCGTCCTCGAGCTCACCAATGACCCGCGCAAGCACAGTTTGAGGTGGAACATCACCCGGTCTCAATGTACCGCCATTCCTGTCCATCCTCTCGAGAATCTCCTCGATTGTATATGTGCGTCCGATGCCATGGCCAGTCTCGCATGGGTGGTCAGCTTGGGATTGGGGGTCAATACCTTCATCGAAACCTTCATCTTTGTCCTCGTGGCGATCATGCGGGACTTGACGGTTGCCTCGGTGAGCCGCATTGCGATGAGAGTGGTGATGACTTTTGCACATTCGACATGACGTTGCATTATGGCGTGGCGCAGAGAAGAACAATCGCTCCATACGCTGTGAAGTGATTTTAGGAAACGGCGGGTTGGATTCCACTCCACCATTCGGTTTCGCGTTTGGTTCCTTAAAGCGTCGCCGCGAACGACTACTGCTTTTGACGAACGGTGCCGACTCATCGCTCGGGCCGTCTTCCATGGGAAGCGGGACCGAGTAAGAGCTTTGCGCCGACGAATTGGATACCCGCTCGGAACGACGTTCATCAAGATCCACCGATATTCGGTCTACCTCCTCGTCATCGATAAACCGTCTAATTGATGGGACCGGTGAGGCAACGGGGGGAAGCGGATGATAAGGATCGACTGCAGGGTCGTCCACTAGATGGTTCCTCTGCTCACTTACAGCCGCCTCGCGTCCTTGACGCCGTTCATTGAGACCCTCCTCGACGACCCCGCGCAGGACCTCGATTTCCCCAGCGAGTCTTTCCACTTCGGCTCTGAGATCACTTATTTCTTGTGCCTTCTCCACCAGTGTCAACGCGTCTGATTCTCGGAGACTACGAAGTTCTTCGAGAAGCTGCTGTTGAGATGCCAAGTCGGATGTGACGCGGGTGAGATGGGACCTCAGTGTCGTGACGAGTGCTTCTAATGCTGGGATACATTAACGAGATGTATTCCACGTAACTCAACCTACGCTCACCCTTCTTCTCTTGAACCACTTCGAAATATTTGGACGCGTGGGTGTCCACATCTTTGCTTCTTCTTTCCTTCCCTTTGGCACGAGAAGTAGATGGCACAGCTATGCGGGCGGCGCTAATGTCTATCGCATCTTCAGACTCCATAATTCGCGTGCGTTCTCTGACGACATCACGTTTGCACTCTTCGAGTTCATACTCGAGTTCTCTGACCCGACGACGTGCAATGCTGTTCTCCGTTTCCAAGTGGTTCAATCTCGTATGAAGCGCATTGAGTGATGCCATGAGACGAACTTTCGATCGTACAATTAATTCTCCTTCACCAGACAGTAAATTCGATGAATCACCTTCGACTTCTTTAGAACCTGAACCACGGACAGAGTAACGTTCCAAATTCGCCTTGGCCGGAGAGATGACAGCATTCGTAAGACCGGTGACGTCCGGGAGATGCATGCGGCTGTGATTGGACTTTTTCGATGCACGGTTCTCATGATTCAGGTAGTCTGTCGGACCTGCAACATTTCGATTTGGTCCGTCTTTGACCACAGAACGTTGCGCGGCGGCACGAACAGCAGCATCTTCGTCTTCTTGAGCTTGGCGTACGTCACGAACCAGTCCGCGAGCCATCTTGGTGAATCGAGAACCTGACGTAGAAGGCGTTGGCGGCTGGACGTTAACGTTGAGTTGAATGGCAGGTGGTTGGGAAACATGTCTTCGAATTGGAGTGCCAGTGGTGTCAAAAGCGACCGTGGCTTTCCGTACCCGGGGAGTCAGATTCCGCCGAGAAACGTTCGCATCTGCGTGTCGTTGCGACGACTCTGGCATCCCGTGCTGTGAGGCTCGGGGTTGACCGCCACGGGGACGTCTAGGCGAGAACCCAACGCGCTGGAGCGTTTCCGACAACTTTGGACGGGAGATGTCTTGCGACTTCTCTGCATCTTCTGCGTCGGAACCTGCGTGACAGGCTGAACAGGAAGACGTGTCCAGAAGATGATCAGTATATATTGATCTACCCCAGTCAGTGCACCATACCAGCTATGATGTCTTGGAGGGGGCGTTCAGGATCATATTCCGCTCCGCTGACGCTAGGGTCCCTCCTCCTACTCCGAGCGAGCCCTGCAGTGATAGTGACGGCGCTGGCATGATGAGCAGCGGTCGACATAGTCCGGACGTCATATGGGGTAACGCCCTCGTCATCATGGATAGACCATGCACGGATACGGCTGGCGTCAAGGTCCAGGTTATCTTCGGAATGTCGATCAAACGAGGCGAACGCAGTAAAATGGTCTCGTGGAGGGCCACGCCTAGGGTACTCCAAAGACTCATTGTCGCCGGCGTCATGGTCCGGTATAGAGGATAGATGAAGAGATAGATCGGTGTTTTGCAAATCGTGTTCGAGTTGGATGCGGTGCCGTTCAAGCTCGTCTCCGGGGATGCTGAAATCACGGTGAGAGGATGAGGATGACTTTTTAGCCATCTGAGGTGTTGCTAGAAACAGGTGACAATAGAAAAACGCAAAAACAAGACGAGAAAGTCGAAGCGGGAGAAGAGCGAGTGGACGAGATCGCCCAGCGGAAAAGTAAACAATGTTGACACAGGTGGAACGCGTCAGTCACGTGACCGTTTTCAACCCCTCCAAGGTGGGTCATTTACACGTGCCATTTTGTTATCGAGCCTCGACTAGTAGGACTTTTGCATGGAGCAGCAGACCCACAAGGCGCACAGGGCGACTCAGTCTGGGGCCAAGGCAGACAAAAAGGGCAAAGGAAAACAACAGTCCGGATTCAACGAAAAGGTTCGTCGTTCGTTAATCATCCTCGACCTCGTAAACTTCTCCACCGTCGGCAGGCCTTTGCACCCAAGTCTGGCAGACGAGCCGACAGGCAAGGTCGCAGGAATGTAGAGCGCGACCAGACTCGCCTCCATGTTCCGTTAGTTGACAGGACCCCCGAAGACACACCACCGCCCGTCATTATTGCAATTGTGGGACCTCCAGGGGTCGGGAAAACCACCCTCCTGAAGAGTCTCGTTCGTCGGTATTCGAAACAGACCCTGCAAGACGCAAAGGGCCCTATCACTGTGGTTGGAGGAAAGAAGCGTCGATTGACCTTCATCGAGTGCAATAACGACCTCAACTCAATGATCGACATAGGCAAGGTCGTCGATTTGGTTCTCCTCATGATCGATGGATCTTTTGGTTTCGAAATGGTCCGCTCTCAGAGAATTACAATTTTTTCTCTCGTTCATGACGCTTCTGGACAGGAAACCTTTGAATTTCTCAACATATTACAATCCCATGGGTTCCCAAAAGTTATCGGCGTCCTTTCGCATCTCGACCTCATCAAGAAGCAGTCCACTCTAAAGGACACCAAGAAAGCGCTGAAAAAGCGATTTTGGACAGAAATCTACCAAGGCGCAAAACTCTTCTACCTCTCTGGTGTCCTCAATAGTCGCTATCCCGACAGCGAAATCCTCAATCTCTCGCGATTCATAAGCGTGATGAAGTTCCGTCCCCTCGTATTCCGAAATACCCATCCATACCTTTTAGCAGACCGTATCGAGGATCTCACGCCGCGCGAAACGATTCGCGCATCGAAAGGCAAATGTGACCGCACGGTCACGCTTTATGGTTACCTGCGGGGTACCAACCTTCGTCCAAGCACGAAAATTCACATACCTGGTGTTGGAGACCTCAACATGACCTCTGTAACCGTGCTAGGGGATCCTTGTCCCCTTCCTGACGCATATTCGGAGAAACGGAGAAAGTTGAACGAAAAAAAGAAGTTGCTTGTGCATGCACCTATGAGCGACGTCGGGGGTGTCATGTACGACAAAGACTCGGTCTGGATTAACGTCCCGGGTAATTTCACACGTGGGTCAGCGGACGGTAGGTTGTTCGCTGTGTAGTAAAGTTGCGGATTAACGCCGTTGCTTCAGCCCCTCACTCGATACCTCAAGGTGAGGGGGAACAGATGGTCACCGACCTGCAGGACGTCGGTGCTACTCTCGAGGATGGCATCTCCCGCAGTCAGATCAGATTGCTTGCATCTTCGTCTAAACACCTCACCGTTAATGCAACGTCACACGTGCAGGACGTCAACGACACAGATCAGGAAAGATACGGCAGCACAAACGATAGCCTATCGGACGAGGACTCGGGAGACGGGAGCGAGCTAGACGGGGCAGACTCAGACAATGATGAAGACCCATCCGTGGACTCTGACAAGGAAGACGGCCTTGACGAGGATGATGATACCTTGGCGACGTCGCGCAGCAACAACGGGCGCGCTGCACACCGCAATGCCACGAGACCCT
>JBBPOB010000585.1:0-15016 GCA_038091275.1 Tylopilus subfusipes | reverse complement strand
TCCCTAGTCGTTGCTTTATCCTGCTCACCCCTCTCAGTCGTCCTCCTCAATGCCGGTCCCTCTGCTGGCAAAATTGCCGTCATCGCCGAAATCATCGACCACAACCGGGTAACTGGCCTCGATCTGTATCCAAACGCCCGCTGAGTCATGCTTTGCCAGGCAATCATCGACGGACCCACCACTTCCGTCCCCCGTCAGTCCTTCCCCTACCGCCACATGTCCCTCACCCCGATCCGCCTGACCAAGCTCCCCCGCGCCGCTGGCTCGGGCGTCATCCGCAAACAACTCGAAAAAGAGGGCACACTCGCCAGGTGGGAGAACTCTGCGTGGGCAAAGAGGCGTGCATCTATCCAAAAACGGCGGTCGTTGAACGACTTTGCACGCTTCGAGGTCATGTTGGCGAAAAAGGCGAGAAGGGACGTTGTCCGCAAGGCCCTGGCAAAGGCTGCCAAGGCATGACGAGCTCGTTGTCGTACTAGGATCACTACCGTAGCAATATCACAGACCTGCCTTTTTCGAGCTCGTCTCCTCCTTCCACCATCATGCCCATCGTCCAGTTTGCTCCCTTCGCGTCCGTCGTCCAGCCCGCGTTCTGGCACGAACTCACCAGACTCAAGATCGACGTCCTCCGTCTCTCGGACGACTCGCTCGCGCTCAATGCGTCGTATTCTGTCGGTCGATCCATCAGAGATCGCGAAACCGGGCACGACGTAGCACTGGGTTGCAATCTCTCCCTCGGCGCAGACGCGTTCGACGACGAGCCGACGTACGTCCACATCTCCAGCGATCGATCCAACTCACCATCCACACAGCGTGCCCGCATGGTCCATATCCGCCCGTGGCGTGTTCAAAAACTACAACACCTTCGAAGACTTTAAAGCCGCTGACAAGGCTGCCCTCTTCAACGCGGTCGCAGACGAGGTACGTCTCGCCCGTTTCCGTACTGCGTTTCATCCACACCCGCGCAGATGTGGACCAACATCGTCGAGTACAAGGACACTTCGAAACTCAACCAATTCCTCCTCATCACCTTTGCCGATCTCAAGAAATACCAATATTACTACTGGTTCGCGTTCCCCGCGTTCGTCGCCAAGCCCGCTTGGGAGATCGCAGACAATGGCTGGAAGCCTGCAGAGGAACAGCTCAGTGCAGCACAGGTAACATCTCACCCATGCACACGCACTGATCTGACCGCTCGGACAGCTCACATTGATCTTTAACGCACTCCATGCAGACACGAAACCATATTTCGTCATCAAGCTGACGGGTGACGCGGCAGAGGTACACACGATCGACCAAGCCGACGCGCTCCTCACCAGCAACGGTTCCCAGTCCGTAAGTACCGCCTCATCTGCTCGTCCATACACCCAACTATAACCCGAGCAGATCGTCATTGGTTTCCTGGACCCCTCTGCATCTCCCGAGAATCCAGGTTGGCCACTCCGCAATCTCCTCGCCTATCTCCACGCCCTCTACCCATCCCACACCACCTCCTTACGTGTGCTCTGCTGGCGCGACAATGACATCCCCTCGCCCGGAAAGTCGTGGAGGTCCCGTTTCGGCGTCGTGACGCAGACAGGTAGCAGCGACCCCACCACTAAACCCACTGCGCTCGGCTGGGAACGCCATCCGACGACCAACAAACTCAGCGCGCGCATGGCTGACTTGGCACCCATGATGGATCCGACGAGGTATCGCGATCCCATTGACCTGCTCGTTTGCTTCCTGACACGTGCTTTGTCGCAGGCTAGCGGACCAGGCTGTCGATCTCAACTTGAAGCTCATGCGCTGGCGCATCCTTCCCGCACTCGATCTCGAAAAGATCGCCTCGACGAAGTGTCTGCTCCTCGGTGCAGGCACGCTCGGGTGCTACGTCGCTCGGACGCTCATGGTACGTGCGTGCCTCGTCCGTCGTGCATCCACTCACACGTTTCGTTGCAGGGCTGGGGCGTCCGCACGATCACGTTCGTCGACTCCTCCCGCATCTCCTTCTCCAACCCCGTCCGCCAGCCCCTGTTTGAATTCGAAGACTGTCTCAACGGGGGTAAACCCAAGGCGGCCTGTGCAGCCGAGCGACTCAAGAAGATCTTTCCCGGCGTCGTGGGTGTTCCGTTTATAGCATAACCTGCACGTGTACTGACGCGCTCTTGCAACGCAGAACGCGACGGGCTACCAACTGTCGATACCCATGCCCGGACATCCGATACCCCCCGCGTCGGTCGCACAAGCACAAAAGGACGTCAAGCAACTTGAGACGCTCTTCGACACGCACGACGCCGTGTTTCTGCTCATGGATTCGCGCGAGAGTCGGTGGTTGCCGACGGTGTTGGGCGCGGTCAAAGGCAAGGTACGTCCGGGCCCTCGTCTTCGTGCTCGACCTGGCTGACATCGCGCCCAGATCGTGCTCAACGCGGCGCTAGGCTTCGACACGTATCTCGTCATGCGGCACGGTGCGCGTGCCTCTGCGTCTAACCCCGACGGTCAACGGCTGGGATGTTATTACTGCAACGACATCGTCGCGCCCGCCGACGTGCGTCTCCCTCTGCCTTTTTTCGTCCTACGTTGATTCACGCGTGTGCAACAGTCGCTCTCGGACAGGACGCTCGACCAAATGTGCACGGTGACGCGACCGGGGATCGCCTCGATCGCGTCGTCGACCGCGGTCGAGCTGCTCGTATCGCTCTTGCAACATCCAGACTGGTGTGTCTCCCCCCTCTCCATCGCGCGTTCTTTCTCACCCTTCACACCACAGCGTACACGCCCCGCCGCCGCCTCCCCAATCCCACTCCGACCCGGCAGCCTCGGGGAGCGTCCTAGGCCTGGTCCCACACCAGCTGCGCGGCTTCCTCGCCCAATTCCGGACACTCCTTATCACGGGTCCGGCGTACGACCGGTGCACGGGGTGCTCGGAGACGGTCCTGCGCGCGTACGAGCGCGAGGGCTTCCAGATGCTGCTGAGAGCGTTCAACGAGGCGGGGTATCTCGAGGGGTTGACGGGATTGGATCGGTTGTATGAGGAGGGGGAGGGGGCGATGGAGAGTGTGGAGTGGGATGAGGAGGAGGAGGGGGAGTAGGGGGCATGATGCGGGGTGCTGGTCGTTGTGAGAGGAGAATGAGATGACTATGTAATCGTATAAAGGTTGCTTTGGGGAGTTCCACTGAGAAAACTCGCAGCGGTGTACTATTCATGACAGACTTGACCCAACAGATCAATCTATGTATTGCTTTGATCTCTGTTGGACGTCGGATGCTACGCTCGGCCAAGTGATGCCGAGCATATCTAATCAATAGATTACACTAGCCATTCAGTAGTATCGTACATAAGACGATCCGTACTATAGGGGACACTAATCTGCATCGTGATTCTGACCCCCATCTCGTCTGAGGTCATTTTACTCTCGCCCCCATCGAGTTCCAACAATCTCCATTCCTGAAGGCCTGACCCCTGAAAATGCACGTTATTCTCATGCATGATGTCTTAAAGGATCCCGGGTTTCGATTTCATGCTTCAAACTTTTGCTTCCGATCACGTTTTTCCATCAGTTTCTTGCCCCCATCGTTCTCACCATCTCTTAAATTACAGTTGCTGGGAAGGCCGAGGTCGATAGGAGCCGCTGATCGCCATTCGAATACGTTTCATCAGATTTTGAACCTTGATCCATTCATCACAATCACCCGATGATCATGCGTTCCGACGATCCCAGTGATGCCCCTATCAGCGGCCTCGAACTTGTCTGGCAGAGGAAGAACACAAAACACTGAACGCATCGCTTAAATTTGTCGATTTTCGAATCTACTGCCCACAGAGCTGCAACGCCAACGATGGAGCTGAGGTGCCATTACGCATCCTCCAACAACTCGGGGATCGCGCCACTGGAGATTGTGCGTCTTTCGAGGACTGCTCGAAGCTGATATGAGAGGCCTCCTGGTAGGACATGTTGTCGCAAGGCTTACACTGTCACAAAGGCCGCGTTTAAGACTTGTCATTGCTCCCGAGTCACATTTAACACCTGTGTTACAGAAATTCTTAGAAACGGTGAGGATCGATCGATATCATTTATTTTCACAGTGTCAGTGTCGCGGCTGCAAACCAGAATGAGCTAGATGCGACAGATAAGAAGAGCTCCGAAATCAGACAGGCCGCGACGAGTGGCTACTCCCCTCCAATGCCCTGGGCGAAGGGTTCTGTCTATCGAGCGATAAACGGGCCAATGAGAAGTTGTCCATGTGGTGGGTGTCAAACGAGTAGCGAGGGTTAGTGGTACTGAGGCGTGTGGTTGTGATGCGTGGTTTTCGGAGGGGGTGGTTATCGGTAGGTCGTTTGGCGGTGTCCGCGTGATTTAGAGGTACGACCGCTACAGTCAGTGACCAAGAACGAACTTGAACTATATGATGAGGGTACCAACTTGAATGTCCCGGTTCGAACCACTTGCGGTGTGTTGAAAAAACGAACGCGCACAGCATGTTTGTTTCCTCAGTTATAGACACTTATCTCGGTCTCATGCTCTAATCGATGACCCGCGCTTTCTCACTCCTGCTTGATCGACTTGAAATCAAGTTGGGGACAAGGACTCCGCTTCCGATTGTCGGGCGTGTCCTTCGTTGCATTCCAGAGCCCCACAAGTCGTAGAACCTGATTGTGGTCACATCGGACCTTTAGCAGTCGTGTCGCAGGCCAAAAAAAATTGCATTAGATGTACACGTGCATGATGTCCCGAGAGGACATTTACAACGTGCACGAGATAATAGAAAAAGAACAAGAAAAATCGTGTACAGATAGATACAGACATGTTGACAAACCAACCGGGATCCAGACCCGCGCGTCACCACCCACCGTCCTACTTATGCATCACATATCATACACAACTCGCGCGCCCACCCACGGATACGGATAGTTGTGCTGATAAAAGTTCCTCACCGTCCGCCGCCCAGCGAGACGTGGTATCGTCGCATACGACGCACCAAGCGCGACGTGGTGCTGCCCGTCGAAAAAGTCGGTCGAGTACCCCGGGAAGTGCGCGGTCGGGAACAGACCCTCGTGGTCGCTTA
Source organism: Tylopilus subfusipes (assembly GCA_038091275.1). Taxonomy (NCBI): domain Eukaryota; kingdom Fungi; phylum Basidiomycota; class Agaricomycetes; order Boletales; family Boletaceae; genus Tylopilus; species Tylopilus subfusipes. The sequence goes on along the minus strand of JBBPOB010000585.1, from coordinate 9,967 downwards.
GGAGCGTCGAGGTCCATTCCCAGACGCCGCCGTTGCTGCCTTTGCCGCCGTGTTCGTCGAGACCTGCCGTAGCGCTATTTTTTCGTATTGATCATCATCATCATCATTTAGAACGTTGAGAGCGCGATGCAAGGTGAGGGAATAACTTCGTGAGCAGAGTAGTCGTTGGGTTGGGGGGAACTCACGGAACGGGATGCCAATGCCTGAACCCGGCGTTCGCACCACCCGCGTGCCCGACGTTGTAGGTGTCCAGGAACAGCCGCAACTCAGGTTCGGTCGGAAGACGTCCGCCCTTCGATTTCGCGTACGCCAACAGACCGTCGTACGACGCCAGCACCGGCCAATGCCTTGCAACGCTCATCAGCACCGGGCCATACAGCGTACGGACCTACAGCTTTGCATGAGCGCGCTTTTCGTACAGACGCGTTTTGGGAAACACACCTCAATCCCCTTCCTACTCGACACCCAACTCGGCGGGAACTCAACCTCGTCCTGCGCACCCGCGTTCCAAAATGTGAGATACTCCTCGTTAGTGACGGGCCGCCACGACATGCGCACCCGGCCCACCGCGACCTGCCTCGCAGGGCTCTCATTGTCCCACCCAAACGCGTGGTCGTCCACGCGGTGGGTCAGCACGGGATCGAGATCGTCCCCTTCGCAGTCGTCGTGGCCCAGCGTGATCGTGGCTGGCCCGAGAATGACGGTGGGCGTGCTCGGCACACGCACGCTCGCGTCCCAGGCCGCTGCGAGCGCGGACCACGGCGGCGGCGCGAAGCCAGGGGGTGGAAGCGTCCCCGTGCCAGCGCACTGGATGAGCATGTACAGCAACGTCTGGGGCGAAGCAACAAAAGACAGCACCATCAGCACATCCACGTGTGAACGTATGCGCAGAGAGCGCAACGCACCTCGACGTGCCAACCTTCGTGCTCCAAGGTCATCGCGAGCATGCGGGCGACGTGTCTGTTGAGCGTACGCCGTCCGGTGGCGACGTCGTCGTACAGCCGCACCAACCGTGCGCGCACGCGGTCGCGGAACGCGAGGATGCTTCCGAGAGTCGGCCAATCTTGGTCCTTTTCTGGAACTTCAGAGTGGCGCTGTAGTAGGTGGTGTTCCCCCGTGTCAGCATACCAAAGGAGACAGTAAACCCAGTCGATAACGGGAAAGATAAAGAGGACCTACGTGGCAGTGTTCGGGATCGTCCACGTGGGGATCGATACCGCGCTACAGCACCACGATCGTCAGCTAGCTCTCACCCACACGTGCACCGCCACGACCCACCTCGAATATCAGCGTAAAGTGTTTTGGCTCCGTGTTGGGCTCGTCCAACGCCTTGCTCATCAGCATGTCCAAGAACCTGCATGCGCTTGGCATCAGCATCGAGTGGACACCACCCCGAAGCCTGGACTGACGTAGGGATATGTCCAATGTAAAACAGACACTTGTGCCTCAAATCGATCGGCCTCTGGTGCAGCATCGCCGGAGGGATCATGCCAAGCGTCACCAAATCCCACGCCGCCCACAGTTTACGCCAATCATCTAGCGTGGGTACGCCGAATGGGGAGTGCGAGGGTAGTGGAGGGAAAGACATCTGGGGACGCTCCAGGAGATAAAGCGTGGTGCGGGCCCCACCCAGCGTGGGCGGGGAAACGCTATGCGTGCCAGAGGAGACGGAGAAGACGATACGGAGACCGCTCGAGGAAAAGATGTTCAATGCATCTGCGGGCGTAGTCTATGTGGGAAGAATGGATCAGCGTTAGCCTGGGTGTGCTCTTATTCCCAAGTATGGCACTCACAAAGACGACTTCGCTTTCATGCGACTTGACGAACTCGTCCACCGACGACACCTCTGCGAGGGGTGTAGGTGCGCCGTCGACGAGGTAGAACGCATCACCTGAGGACAAACGCGGGAGTTAGAGGAGAGTGACAGGAGAGCAGTGTTTCAGATTTTACCTTCGGGGACCTTCACCCACTGCTTGTGGACCAGGCAGGCTTCAGGGATGGCCTCACCGAGGTGCACCATCGCTGCCTGTACGTCTTTCATCTCAAACGGTCCCTCGTGGGCGACCAACAAGAGGATCTTGTCGCCATAGCCCTTCTCGAGCTTGGATGCGAACGCCTCGAGGCGGGTAACGTCGATGAAGTGCGGAGGGAGGAGATAAAGCTTAGATGGCACAAATTCAGACGAGGGGGTACTCGTTCCAGACAGCCCAGAGTCCGACTGACTGGAAGTGACAGAAATGGAAGGCGCAGACATGTTCAAAAAGGCTCGCGAGACTCGGTGGTGCAGTTGGGGTGAAAAAATGCAATTTTTATAGGGTAACAAGACGTACAAACACGTACACATCAAAAGCAAAGATCCGAATACAATCGCTTCAGTGTCGGTCACAAGACCGACAGCATCTGAGAATGGCGTCGAAATGCGGAACGGGGACTCCCAAAAGGATACATCGAAGTGAGACTGTGCTTGAAAAGGGGGGTGGTTATGGGAGTGATGCCAAGGGAACTCACGTGTGGGGCTGGATGGCGTCCTGCTAGAACGGAGTCGCAGAGCCAATCATAACACGGGACAAATCGGCTGAGCCCCCGCTAGGGCCTGGGACGGCCGCTGGAAGTTGGCCGATGAGCGGAGCCTGAATTACCGGATATAACGACGAATCACGGGGTGCACGAGGCAGAAGTGGAAGCGGGGAGGGTTGGAGGGGAGCGAGTACGGCAGTGATGAGGGAGGGCAGACGTGTGCACGCGAGAAGAATGACGGGCACCGACATGAAACCTATGAGGGGTAGGAAGTGTTGAAGCCCCGGTTGTGGTCCCTGGCTCGAGGCGCTCCCTCGGGGACTTGAAAGATACGGTCGTGAGTAGCAAGTCCAACGACGTGCAGGGCCTCGGAGTAACGGATTCCGCGGTCGAGATCAAAGCGACGACAGGTCCGGGTAAAATCAGCGAGGTTGTGTGGATGGGAAGTCGCAGAAGCAGTCTTTGCTCCTCGAGATCCAGCTTATATTCCCTCTGCCCGATGGCGTGCTATGGCGTGCTCGCTTCGCATCACGTGCATCGTAGTGGCAGTAATACCAAAACAGGAAAGATGGCAGTCCTCGCACCTCCGATATCGGACCGTAATCCCGTGTTTGATCCAAACGCACGCGTGTCAATATTATGCCCGTGCGTGTCTATACGTCTATTGCGTCAATAACAATAACCCGTACCCGCAATTTCCAGAACAAAAACACTTTTTCCCGCTCGGCCCAAAGAGCATGATCAAATTATTCCATGCTTCCAACTTGCATTCCTTCTTCGCCCTTCTTCTGCTGTTCCATTTTCGCCTCTTCGACCTGCTCCTGGACGTATTCGATCGACTTGAAGTATTTCACCGTCTTGACGTGGAGCTCTATGCGCAAGGTAGGAAACGTCGTCGTCACGGCGCTTCTGTGCTGGACGTACCTGCAGTGGCATCCTCATCAACGACGATCAGTGCCCAAGGGTGGAGTTGCAGTGCCGAGAGCGTCCACTATCGTACCGTTGAGCACCCATACGTCCAAACATTCAAAGAAGGCGACCCACCAGATGGTTCACACCCTCCTCTATTCACGAAAACGAATGTAATGAGGATCGGACATAATAAGAAGTGGGGTGAGAGTCAGCTTTCCGTTTTTCATGCGCATATAGTGACTGCAGTCGACGTTGACAGCCACACGTACCGATCGCTCTGCTCAGCGCAAGAGCCTTGCGCAACCCAGTGACGACGACGACGACTTCGCGGGAATCAAGAACGGTGGCGACACCAACCGTGAGGGCCATCCGGGGGACCTTGGAAATGTCATTGTCAAAGAAGCGTGCGTTGGCGAGGATGGTGTCGTAGGCAAGAGTTTTGATACGCGTGCGGGACGCGAGGGAGGACCCTGTTCAGACGATGATATGAGGTGGAGGTGTCATCATTACGTCATATCGGAATGGGAAGACGGACCGGGTTCGTTGAACGCGATGTGACCGTCCTCGCCGATGCCGCCGAGGAAGAGCTCGATGCCGCCGCACGACTTGATGGCAGCCTCGTATGCATTGCATTCGGCGACGAGGTCGGGCGCGTTGCCGTCGAGGATATGTACTTGAGAGGGGGGTATATCGACTTGACAGAAACGTGAGAGGGGGAAGCGTTGACGATGGGAGAGGGGCGCGTACTCTGCGAAAAGAACTCGCGGAACATGAAGGTGTGGTAGGACTCGGAGTGGTCTCTTGGGAGGCCGACATACTCGTCCATGTTGAAGGTGACGACATGTTTGAAGCTGGCACGTCGTGTCATGGACACCTCAGGGAGATAAGACGAATGACAGACGATAGCTTTCCCTCCTTGACGAACTTGATGAGCGCCTTGTAGGTGGGAATCGGCGACGAACCGGTGGGGAGACCGAGGATGAATGGCCTCTCGGCGGTGGGTGCGAAGTCGTTTATGCTGTGGAGGACGTCAGACCGGGGTGTGTGAAACAATGGAGAAGCAGACCGCTTGGCGATGTAGGTGGCGATGTAGTCACCGACGGCAGCGGGGTCGTCGCGGATGATGAGACCTGCAGCACGCCGTCAGATGCGGCGTCCGGTGGACACGCAACATGGCTTACGCATATCTCTACAGCGGATACAAGGGGGAAAGGTGCACGGTGAAGCCTAGGGCTCAGGTGTTCCCGCGCAGGTAATAACCCGGGTGACCCGACGTCCCATGCACGCACGCTCGCACTCGGATTGGCTGTCGTCCAGATCGTGGCTTGTTTCCATTCTCGGAAAAGACACGTCATGATCCCTCCCCACCATCCCACATCTCCCCGAGCTATCCGGTCCGGCGCACATGGCAGCGGCGAACCCGACGGATGCCCGTTTCTTGAAGAGACAGCCATGGCCCAGGCATGATATCAAGTCCCATCCGACCAGATTGGCTCAAAACCCACTGCTCGAGCTCCCTTTGAGGGCAGCGTGATGGCTTCGATGCGTAGATCAGCGCGATCGCACTTCTCTTCTTTGCATCGCCTGTCATCTACTAGTACGTCGACTCACAGTTGCACCACCATAAATCTGGGCGGCATCCATTCATGTTGATCAGACTGCAGGGGAGGCTAGAAGATCGGTCGTCTCTGTCCCACCAACATGGCCATTGAATGTAACCCGCGTGGGAACTACTTTGTCACCCGCCAACCTGAATGTGCCCACATGCCATGTCAGCATGTCACAGGCCCTGGGTGGAACCTCGGCATATGTGTGGGTCTCTGAGCATGTGCCACTGCTTGACACGCGATGATCCACTCCGTGTGACCTGAATGTGTTTCACTAGGCACTATCACAGGTATACCCTGTAGAATACTCAGTAAGTCACTAAAATAAAAGGTACAATACGAAGGTTCGAAACACTGCGGCGGATAAATTCAGTCATAACTCGGTTATGACGGCATACCAGACGGCATTATCCAGTGTCACTGGTCCGTCATGCGGCCATCTTTCCGTCCTCCGTAGAACACTACCGGATCTTAAAGGTGAACGTTTCCTCCCTGGCCGTAGACGCTTTTTCGTCGAGGGAACATCAAGACCGCGGTCGAGCTTTTGGAAGAGAGATGGACGGTGTTTTGGACGCAGTTAGCCCCTTTAGGCACACCTCTCGACGAGCTTTCTTCCTTGGGCCCCGAGGCTGCAAATCTTGCCAATGAATTCAAACACGGAAGCTAACCACGGAACTGAACGACGTTACATCCCGTATTCGCACAGTGTTCGACTTTTCTAGGTTCCTCCTACCTCCTGAGTTTCCCGAACTCCAAACGACTACCAAGGACGGACCTGTTATCATTATCATCGTGAACGCCAGTCAGTGTACTTGTGATGCGGTGATAATCCTCCACAACGGCGATCCAGTCCACGTCAAACTGATGACCTCGAAAGCCTACCTCTCGGCGCTGGCATCGCAGTTCCGGCGTGTTGTAGACAACCCAAAGCTTGTTACCGTCAGGGAGATTGTTGTCATTCTGCGTGAACTTCGAGAGTGCGTGGTTGAACCTGTCGTTCAAGCTCTCCAAGAACGTGCTATCGCTCTTAATTCGCGCATCTGGTGGTGTCCGACCAGTGACTTTACATTTCTCCCACTCCACGCCGCTGGTCCTTACCGGAAGGGACAGCCAAATCTTTCAGACCTCTATGTGTCTTCCTACACGCCAACGCTCGGCACGCTTCTTCGTGCAAAGAATCAAACACGCCCCGTTTGCGATCGTCGGTTCATCTGAGCCACTGGGGAGAGGCTCCTCTTCCGCCAGTCACGGCCGAGCTTTTCCTCGTCCAAACAAGGATGCCACAATCGAGCGGGCAACCGACGCATTCAAACGGTGCGAGTGGCTTCATCTCGCTTGCCACGGCATCCCCGACAAGGTGCAGCCATTCGAGTCCTCCTTTGCATTACACGACGGCCATCTGACAACTCAATAAACTCGTGCAGTCCGACTTCCAGAGCCTCGACTTTGTATTCCTATCGGCGTGTCGGACCACCGTCGGCGACGTGGCCACGCCGGACGAAGTGATACATCTCGCGGCGGCAATGCACGTCGGAGGGTGTCGCAGCGTCATCGGCACCGTCTTGCCGGTGGACGATGCTGTTGCTGGCAAGGTTGTGTCCGCTTTTTACACGAACATATTGGATGGCTCGGCTGCCCGTTTGGATTGTTCCATGGCTGCAGTCGCTTTGCATCAGTCGTTGAAGGCGTTGCAAGGAAAGATACCATTTGACCAGCAGATCGTATTTGTCCATATTGGTATCTAGACGATTTGGCATCGTTCGATAGGTTCATAAACTCAAAAAGAACAGTGCTTGAGTGGAAACCGGCCGTGGCCAACGGCGGAAACACTGAGAATGGCGGACACAAAGAACAGGACCACGCTCTATACGGGGACTACGAGGTACGGGACAAAGGGCGACTACTGTATCTCTACGAGGATCGGCGGTAGATATACAGCGGTACACGTGACTGTATGCCAATGAGGCTTACATTGAGCCTGGTTGTTGTTCAATCGTCGAGTTATATTCGAGGTGAAAATGTGGTCGAGACTTGTGAAGTGAGGTTCAAGCGACGAGAGTCAATCGCCGTAACTGTCAGAAGTGGTATATGTTGCTAAGTACGAGACATGGGTAAAATATTGTATATACTCAGGAGATGTTCTTGACGAGATAACGAGCAACGAGTAGATGTAAACATACGGCTCAACCGTGCAGTACAACTTTCAAATTTTGGTTGAGGCGGGTAACCGTAGTCTATCTAGGCATAGTTTCGCGACTACCTCACCGTTCAATGGTATGGTGTTCCCCTGAAACCCTTCCGGATAGTCGACCCGTGGCAATTCTGGGTGGGTGAACGTCCTGTCAAGTCCAAGCGTGCGTACCAGCGCAACGGTTCAAGTGTCGTCGTCGAAATGAACGAATGGAGTTATACAAGGCGGTGGTACGTACTTGTCGTTCCAAACACCATAGTGTACCATCCCTAGCGCTCGTGTCGTGTACTCGTAGTCGCGTGCGAACCCTTGAGGGTAGAAGAACTCGATTACCGTTGATTGTGGGGTAGGTTTCATCCACACGAGGGCCGTTAGACCGTTACCGTGAACACCCATCATTATCTACTCCCAAAAATGGACCCACCAGCCGGTCCGCACAGTCAATCGGACGTATCCCCGCGATTGCCATGCACGCACCGTCGTCCGCGCAGCCAGCCCGAGCTGCTCCGCATGCGACAGCTTATCCATGCTCACGACATTCACCTCAACTCCATGCTGGTCACGGATCTTGTACAGCTCCTCCACAAGTTTCTCGTGGTCCTCCTGGATCAATTTTCGTCGACTCCATTCCTGACGCGAGATATACGTGATGACAGGTTTCGATGCTCTATCCAGGTCCTCGTCCAGCCCGCTGAATTTCGTCACGGCACCCCGGACGATGGTCCACCAGTGCACGCTTCCCGGCAGCGCAAACGCCTCGGACGCGAAGCGACCGCTGCGATGGAAAGCATCACCCTTCATCGCAGCTGAGCGATCGGAGAAAATAACGCGATCGAGGATCACTGGCCGTCCCATCTCCGCACGGTCCTGCCAATCTGCGGAGTACTCGGAAGTAACTGAGGGGAAGACACTACGGAGAACCCATTGGTTCATTGAGGCGTAATCTCTCCAATTGTCGGCGTCTGCGTGGGCGAACCAGATGCGACGCAGGGCAGGGAGTAAAGTCGACCCATTGGCGGGGATGGAGAGGTCCAATGAAGAGTATGTCCGCCAGAACCCGAGGAAGAGCTCTGCAGACCAATGGTAGTAATGCGTGATGCTGAAAAGAACGCAGTCATTCAGCGAGGTCTCGCATCGAATGATAATGAACGTACAATTGTGGTGGATCGTTCACGATCCACTGAGCTGGGTATTAGATGAAGTACATCCACAGCATAAACGACGCACTGTAGTCCCGTCGACAAGATCTGCACTCATTCCGAGTAGTTCTTGGGCATCGTCGATCGAGATAACACGGAATTCGCGGTCAGTCGGCAAGCGAGCTGCTACAGCCTCAGGTCCATTCTGTATTTTGATGCCGGTCGACGTGATGGTTTTGCGATCTGGAACGGACTCTGGGTCGTCAGAGACGACGAGGACGGTCCCGTTCAACAAAAATAGGTTGTCAAAAATTGTCCAACCTCGAGTGCAGGGGTCAGCAGTAAGTCGATTTGAGAAATAGGCCACCCACCAGGGACATGGGAAACAACGGTCGTTAATGGCACCTTCCCGGAGGCCCACGTTGCCCGCGTGCGCCAACGCTCTGATTCTGTGGTCGGGACTCGGTCATTTTGCATAGCAGACTCAGGATTAGGGTCTTGTTTCTGGACAACTTTTTGTGGAATTAAGTAAGACACGCGCGACTCCCGGACACCACTGCCTGTTCCAGACAGCGAAAGCAGTGCAAAGAGCAAAAGAGCGAGGAGAAAACATTCGCGCTTCGTTGGCGCCGAGGCTGTGGGCTTGAGCATCTAGTATCAAGGTTGAGCAGAGCCGGGTGAGTAATTGGGAGGAGTGACAAGCTAAAATGAGCGATTTACATATGTAAAGTGAACGGCGGTATACTTATTTGGCCTCGAAAAGAGCCGCCAGTTGTCAAGAAAAGTGGTATAGAACCGTGTAGTAGTTGGACGTGCGGGTGTTCAAACGTTGACGGTCCCGAGTCCGTCTCACAAGTGTGCTACAAAGTCGTTTGAGGGTCAATAACTTGATATGGTTTGCGACCCCTCCCAGTCGTGTGGCCGAAATCTCGAATTCGGTGATTGGCGTCGTACCACCATATACGGACTCAAAAAGTCTCGCAAGTCCACCCTCCGATGGGTCTTGCAGGCAGAAAACAAAAACAGCGTGTTCCCGCAGACCCTCGGAATCTGAGCTGGGCCGACGGTGAGCCCCCTCACGATCGATCGTTACAATTACGCTCACATCCTCCGCTCGCTTTATAGATGCCTCTCGTTTTGGCCTCTCTTATCTCTCAAAGTTTGGATGGGATGCATCCCAGGGCCTCGGATCTTCAGGTGATGGGATGAAGACTCACCTCAAAGTCCAACAAAAACTCGATATGATGGGCATTGGCGCACAGCACCAACGAGATCCCAATGGCATCGCATGGAAACAAAATAAAGAATTTGAAGCGTTGTTGAAGAGGCTGAATGAAAGTTCGGAGCACGGAAAAGGTGCCGACTGCGAGGACGTGGAAGGAGAGGGCATGAGGATGAATGAAACGGCGATAAGCGAGACATTCGTGCGTGCGCGGGAAGAGAAAGTAGACGGGAAATCGGCGAACGAGTCGTCTGCGACGACAACGAAAAGGAAACACGAAGACGGTGACAATTCAGATGCCGGCGAGAGTACGAGAAAGAAACAGAAAAAGAAGAAGGAGAAGGAGAAGAAACGCCAAAAATCTAGTCCTGAAGGCGCT
>JBBPOB010000584.1:0-15045 GCA_038091275.1 Tylopilus subfusipes | reverse complement strand
GGGTCCTTCACCATTGAGGGCTCGACGTCCATGCAGTCCAAGAGGAACGACTTCAGTATCTCGTCCACCTCGCAAGGTTGGGCGTTTTCGATGTCTCTTGCTATCCATGGTTCCACCATGCGTACTCTGCACACGACAGCGATTTAGGAAGCGATTTCGAAACTGGAAACTTGACTTACTCCAGGCCAGTGGCGCCGAGGTCTTTGCTTCTCGCGGCACTCCCAGCTGATTGTGGGGTAGACTGCAAGTTGGTCGATGCAGCCAGGCGTTTCGGAGTCGTGGGGTTCACTGTATTACTAGTAATATACAAACAATAACATTCGAGTTACGAGTAACTCTAATACTAATATGTAAAGTACTATGTTCCAGGAGTGTTCGAAAGGCTCTGCTAAAAGAACAACACAAGAATGAATGCAATGGAGTTGGCTAACAAAATGGACCATGTCATCCCGCCTCGCCCATCCTAGCCTCCTTGGGCGGTCCGCACAATAGCATATACGATCGCCGTCAATACCAGCCCAGTAGCAAGCAAACCTCCAATGGCGCTGATGTGCATTGACCGGATGGGCGAAGTGGGTGATAAGCTCGGGAACGCTTTGAACACGGGCACGGGCACGGGCTCTTCGACGCCGACGGTCGGCGTGGACACGGAGAGCCGCACGTCCGCGTCTCGCGGTGGGCCGGAGTCCGAATCAGGGTAGCATTCGTTGGACATCGACGGCGCGGGAGAACGTAAGAAGGTGCTCACGCTAGGCCGTGGGCTGTGCACACTAAAGGCTGCCCGTACGCTGTGCGACTGCGATTCCGGAGACGTGGGGCTTATCAGCAAAAACTCGTCCATGCCCGTGTCGGACGAGTGCGTGATGGAGTGAGAACGCGAGAGCGAGAGCGAGAAGGATGGTCGCCGTCGGCTCCGAACCTCGGCTGCTGCCTTGCCAATCGTGTCGAGGAGCAGCAAACGGCGGTCCGTCCCACCTGCGCTCGTGGAGCCGTCGGCAACCTCGTTGGTCACTTCCTGCCCGTAGTAGCGATGCTTGGACGGCGACGACACGCGGTTCATGATGGACATTGGGATTGCCTCGATTGTAGATATCCCCGCTTCCCCCGAACTTTTCGATACGAGCGTCTTCGCCTCGTCTGCGCTGTCGGGTTCTGCATCTGTCGAATCGGTGATAATAACAACGGGTATGTTCTCCACGGGGGACGCCACCTCTTCTGGCATTGGCATTAGTCCGACCGGAATGGAAGGTGCGCCGACCTCGGAGACCTGGGGGGTAACGGCGGAGACGTTGTCTGCTTGGGAGACGTTTGCATCTAATATAGCGGAGGCTACGTGTCTCTTAGACACGATGAAGAGAATGAACGGGACGAGAAGATTGGAAGGGGACGTGAATATGAGCGAAGCCCAGTTTAGTATCGTTGCGAGGCCACCCTGGAATCCATCGGCGTTGAGTATCCGAACGTCAGCTGTAGGGAAAAGATGAACGTACGTCGGTCTGAAAGGGTATAGCAACTAGCCAGGGTAATATAGCAGACCAAAAGACGGCCATTTTGTAAGAGCATATGTTTCCTCGTAAAAGATTGTATCGTATCACAATCGTGAACACCGGAATCGAGGTGATGAGGACGGCTAGTGGGTTCACGGTCAACGCGGTTTGTAAAACAGAGTAGCGACGACGGACCTATTGGAAATACGTAACTCGACACCCGGGCAATCGTACTCAAGGTTCCGTGTCCAACATCCGTCGCGAACACTTGCAAGAGTGTCGCATTACTCTGGAGAACAAACGCAGAGCCGCCCATCCATCCAATGGGGATATAAATAAGACAGGAGATGAGGATGGACGACCAGACGACGAGGCGGATGTTGACAGAGGGATGGGTGTTGTTTACCCAGGCCGGAACTGTCGTAACCTATCGAAATAAATGGCGTTAGACAGGAAGCAACGAACGGAGAACATGGACCGACGAATGAGAAATTCGACAGCACGAATCCTACAACGGTGGATTGATCATGGCCTACTGCTGGGATGTGGTTGATGTTGAGGCCTCTGACTGCGAAGATGACGATCCATACGACGGTGATGACGATAAGAACGATGAAGGATGCGACTTGGAATATGACGTTATCGACGAGGTGGACGAGACTGAGCGGGAGGATGAGGAATATGGTGATCTATGGGACCCATGAGCGAGACGGTTCGAGATGGATCGTGTTGCTCACCAGCGTTCCAAACGATCCCAGAATGTGCCCCGAGAATGCACTGCCAGCGTTGGGTGGAATTCGATTGGCTGTGTACAATGAGCTCACATCGCGATCAAGAAATAGGACGCACCACAGACCCAGCCGTCAGTAAAGCTGACGGCGCACGTCTTGTGAGCGATGCTGATAAGGAGCGCATCCATGCTCTACCAAATGCAGTCAGCGGAGGTGACACAGTTTGGGGAGAGAAAGCAAACCTGAAAAGACTCCAGCAGACTGGCGATCACCAAGGTCTGCATAGCTAGGTACAACAAGCCTTGTATTACGACATGCCACCTCTTACCCAGAAAGAGGTGCGCAATGGTCGTGAACTCGATGGAAGCTTGAAACGCTTCGTTTCCTTCTATGGACGACATCGTTTCGACGACGAACAGGGCCGCCGTCCCGGATAGCAGCGCTATTACCGAAAACGCGAGGACGGGACTAGACGAAGGACGAGCGTAAGTCTGAACAGGAAATCAGAACGAATCGACGGACGTCAACCATCCTGCTTGCTGGAAGAGCAGCGGAATGAGGACCATCGAGGGGCCGGTGATGCTCGAGACGAGGAGAGCGACACTCCCAAGAGAACCGATGGTACGAGGCATGATGCGAACAATAGTGTTCACGCCAGCCTGCTGAGCCGTTCGTACGACGTCTTGAATGAGCAGTGACTGGGGCGACACGTAAAACTTGATAAGTGATGTGAGTCAAGCGGAGCTCCATGGAGCTCCACCACAGCACCGCCAATTGGAAGGCGTTGGTGGCAACTTGGTGGCGACACACTGCCAGTCGTTCCAACGATCTGATCAAAATCCAATACAATCTAATCCAGAAAACAGGAAACTCATCCTTCTCATCCAGAAGCTAGTGGGAAGCACAGACTGCGCTCTCAACATGCGTCGCAGTTCGCGCGTGGACATGCTCAACGGCCCATCGCTGTACAGCACTGTTACCGTTCTCATTTCGTCCGTCTCTCGTTCTCTTATTCCTTGTCTGACTTGTCAGTTTACTCGTAGGTCGCCATTTATGGACCACACGATCTTCAGCAACCCCCTTGACCCCACCGCCCGACAGGTCGAAATTTGAAAAACGCCGTTCAGGCTGTGGTCATGCCTTCTTCACAGGTCATGATAGACCTAGACCGCCAGTGGAATGCCAGCGCCCCAACTTGCGTAGGTGCAATCTTGCTCCTGTTCTTGTTGGTGATTGCACCCGCTTGGACCGCTAGGACGACACAAGATGTTCGTCGTTCGAGTCGGGCAAGTTTACCCACCAATGTCCAATCGGTAAGTACATCTGGTTGACCTTGGATCATCAGGGGACCGCCCCAGGCCACTCGTAACACATACTTCGACGTCGCGCCAATTCCGCGAGGCGGTGTCAACTGGGCTCATCGATACCCCACTAGTACCTGGGTAGTCAATTGGATTCGCCGCGCACTATTCGATGATGATGTTGATAACGAGCGACGATGATGCAACCCATTGGAGCGCACAAAGGTACGCAATAAACTAGCATGGGCGAGCAACATGATATAGCTCAAGCGCTCAAAGGCGGGTGATGTGACCAAACGCACGCTGGTGTCAATATGCGACTCACGCTCTCGCTGACAAGGCGTTTGCGGGTGTTTTTGAGCGTTTATTTATTTCGTATATGCATGCTGCTTCATACGCACGGGCAGGCTTCTTGGTCGCGTCGACACTGACATACGTAGGTAATAGAGAAACACTGATGGGGCCATCGACCTCGCTCTCTCGGTCAACAGGGTGGCAGTTTATACGTTCGAAGGATAGAGCATCTAGGGGTTTGCGACGCGTTCAACTGCGAGGTCAAAGAGAAATGAAGTGAGACGTACGATGCGCACGCCTGCACCGAACGCGCGTGGTGGGAGGTTGGAACTGAACTTCGACTTGACGACGCCAGAGTTACCGTGTGGGCGTGTGACACGGCTGCGTAGGAATAGAATGAGCTGAAAAGAACGGAAGCGAAACAGTCAGAGACAAGTACCCCCAGATGACGCGAATCTTGGAGCCTTGTATTTCCCGCTTGGCCCTGTAAACGTAGGCCACACGCTAGAGTGGAAATGATGAATCACAAGGGACGTAATCTGAACGAGAGAAGGCAGACCTTGCCAAGGTAGAATTGTGCGTCTTGCTTGTTGGCAACGCCTTCTATTTGGAGGAGCGAGGTATTAGGGCTAGAGTTTCGCTTGGCGCGCTTGTGCCCGAGGATGCGTCCCTTGCAGTAGAGTCTGAAAGACAAAGCAGACGTCAGTTTGGAAGGTGGGATGGTGTAGGGAGGTACATCCGGCCAAGGGTCGGTGCATCCAGTGCATGTAAGTCCGACGGATGGCGTTTTGGCGAATTATGATGTGATTAGATGGACGACTGACCTTGTTGAACCCATTTTTTGTCTTGAGGAGGAGAGGGGCCGTCGTTGATCGCGTTGTAGAGGGAGGGACAAGGATGGCGGGAGGACGTGACGATGTCACGGAGATGACATGTGTGACATAGTGTCACACTATAAGGATCGGGGCGATGCTTTTCTTCGTTTTACTCGACCGTCGATGCGGCTGAACGAGCTGCACTCTGCGTCGTTTGCGAGCAGCGTCGTTGGAGTAACGGAGCGATGGAAGAAAAAAAAGGTGTCGATCACCGGTCCAGTCGTTGTCTGGCAGTCGGTGTGCTGTCGGATGGCATCGGGGGTCTCACAAGTGTGTACTACGAGCCATATTTGCTGTACGACGACAACACGTAGAGCGGATGGACGCGTTAAAAAGAGGAGTGTCGGTTACGAGGTGACCAACAAGTTCCATGTTTGCTCGCTTCCCTGCCAGAGCGCCATCGCTCCTCACTCGTCTCTCCTCGATCTCGACATCGGCGACGTCGACCATCACCGTCAAACCGACGCCGTCCAAGGACCACCTTCATGCGCTCGTTCCAGAATCGAACCTTCCCAAAGGCTACCTTCTCACCGGTATCCACGCCGGTGTCAAAAAGCCAAAGCCCGCCACCCCAGAACCGCTGGATCTCGCACTTGTTTTGTCCACTTCTCCCCATCCAACCTCTGCTGCCGCTTGCTTCACCCTCAATGCATTCCGCGCCGCGCCCGTCCTGGTTTCTCGCGAGGTCCTCCAGAAATCCGGTGGAAGGGCACGCGCTGTCGTCGTGAACAGCGGTTGTGCAAACGCAGTCACCGGTAAGAATGGCATACAACATGCCTGGGACATGGTCAAAGCAGGAGATGCCGTCCTTGCCTCTCATGGCTTACGTCCACAGTCTGCGTCTCAGGAAAATGAAACTCTGGTCATGTCCACCGGCGTCATAGGCGTCCACCTCCCTATATCAAACATCCTCACCGCCATATTCACCCAGGAGTCCTCGTCTTCTCCTTCCTATACCCTTTCATCCACGCCATCTGCCTATGATGCCGCTGCACGTGCGTTCATGACCACCGATACATTTCCGAAACTTCGCGCGTGCACTTTTGAAATCGACGGAAAGACCTACCGCATGGCAGGCATGGATAAGGGTGCGGGCATGATCCACCCACAAATGGGTGACCCTGCCTCTCCAGCTGGTCTCGTCCATCATTCTCCCGTCGCCTCCACCGCTTCCGGTCCTCCTCCTGCGGGTCTCCACGCTACCCTCCTTGGCCTCATCCTCACCGATGCACCCGTCTCTCCAAAGAGTCTACAATCTGCACTCACCTACGCCGTCGAGCGAAGCTTCAATTCCATCTCTGTCGATGGTGACATGTCCACGAACGACACTATCGTCGTCTTGGCAAATGGTGCAGGGAGTGATGCAAACGCATCCGTCCCCACGGAGATCGACGAATCCACAAATCCTCAGGCGTACATCGCGTTCAGAGATCATCTCACCGCCTTTTCCATCGACCTGGCCAAGCTCGTCGTTCGAGACGGTGAAGGTGCCACCAAGTTCGTTGGTGTCTGTGTCGAGGTGGGTTTGCGCATCCTTGTAGGCAATTTCTTACTTGGCGGCGGGTAGTCGGGAGGTATCATGACCCTTTTTTATCTTATTTCATTGCGTCATCTCCTTGTTTATGACATCTTTCTTATGATGCATTTTCTGTTAATCGCAACCGATCACCTGACTACTACGTCGATTAGAACGCAGCTTCGTATGCGGATGCCCACCGCGTCGCCTCGACCATCAGCACCTCGGCACTCGTCAAGACCGCCCTCTACGGCGAGGATGCAAAGTAAGTTGTTCACGATCAAGTCTTCTCATGCCAATCCGTGGCGGTACTGACGATAACGCTCACTCAGCTGGGGCCGCATTCTCTCCTCCACAGGCTCTACTCCGCTGAGCACCCCCCTCGACCCAGACCTCGTCAGCGTCGCATTTGTTCCGTCCCCGAAATCGCCTAACCCGTCCCCGCTCGTCGTTCTCAAGAACGGCGAGCCAGTCGGTGTCGACGAGGCGCGGGCGAGCGAGATACTCCAGGAAGAAGACTTTGAGATCAGGGTCGATCTCGGAGGCCAAGGGGTCGGAGGCAAGGAGGCGGCCAGGTATTGGACGTGCGACTTTAGCTACGTGAGCGTTTCGATCTCGAGAAGTCACGGACCCGCGAGGATGCTAACGATGGGTCCGGTTTGTGTTTGTAGGAGTACGTGCGGATCAACGGCGATTACCGGAGCTGAAGGAGGGCTGGTGTGCGGGAGTCTTGTTTCGCGGACCCATTGGATTGATATCTGCGGCGTGTGTCATAGACTTGATTGATGATCGATGTGAGCTGGGACTGAGCCCAAGATTACGTGCGTATGAGCCTGGCGACCAGCTGTCTGAGTGCACCTTGTCCACGAACGTATCGCATGAGCTCGAAAATGAAGAACTTGCGGTCACACAGCCATGCCGTTATATTAGCCAACATGCATCGACTGGACGTGCCAGCGTGTTTGCGGCATGGCTAGACTCATTCAATGAAAACATGTGGCCGTCACGATCGAGTGAGTTCCACACCTTCAATCGATCGTCCACTCACCGCTTTGTTCCCGACTCACACAAGATTCAGACATCCCCGCGGTCGTCGTCTTTGTAGTCCTTTGCCATGCTTGAACTGATCCCTCAGAGGACCCACCGCCCTTTGAGTAACCAGAGTTTACGCCGCTGTTCAGTCGAAAACACCAAGCTCACCTCCCTGTATCGACCCTGCGTTTCCAAATACTGCACAGATCTGTGTACGAGAAAACGTGGTTCACGAACGCTTCCATTCCCTTCCACCCGAAGTCACAATGCGGTGCGCACTGCGCACGTCGTGGCGCCAGGCATCGCACGGTGACCCTCACCGCAGCTTACCTCGCCTCGTCCGTTCGCAGCGACTCCTATCTGCTCGAACCCTGCTTCGAGGTGAAATATCTATTTAACTCATGCCTTCCTCCCCCTGCTCCTCTCCTCCCTTCCCTCGTGGCTGCTTCGCGGTGTCTTTGTGAAAGGCGCGTGTTGGTGTCGTTTTGATATCCACCGTCGGCGGAGGATTCATTTCTTCTGTTTAGACTTTTTTTCCTTTTCTTTTTCCGACGCCCGGACGTCCTTTGCGCAATAGGGCACGACGCCACTGGAACACACAGAAGCTTCGGAACACAGAACATACCAAACGAAAATAGCGACACGGACAGGAACTTTGACGAGAACGGAGAAGGTGCCAGGAACGAGGATGGACGACGACACGTTGGTCGGTTCGGCGAGGTCGCCCAAGACGAGTCCACGTTCGGCATCGACGATGACGAGCCCGAAGACGACGGTCACGGGTGGCACAAGCCCTTTTCGGACGGGGAGGAGGAGGCCGTTGTATAGTTTGGCGGACGTGGTCAACGAGCTGAAGCGCAGTAACGAACACCATGCTGGTTCGTCGTCACTGTTGTAATGGAGACAGTGCTGACGAAATGATTAGAGATGGGCGAGCCTTCGGAGTTGGAGGGACAAGAACGTAGGTTTCTCTGGCTCTTTTCAGTCCGGACAGCGCTGACATGACATGACATAGCACCTGCGGTGGACGAAAATCAGCAGCGCGCTGGCGCAGCGCTGTTTTTCGATTTCGAAAGGTGAGTCGAGCGTATCGATGGACCTCGTTCTCTTACCTATGGCTTCATTGCAAGACGGATCGAGAAGCTCGACAAGCAGGTACGAATGCCTGCTCTCTCCTACACACCGTCCCTGCGATATACTCATCCCTCGAACGCAGCTCCGCGATTTCGAAAATGCCTCGCGCGAACTGGGGAGTTCCGTCGGAATCGTCTGGTCCTCTTTCAGACTCCAAGAACGCCTCGCCAAGATCCTCTTTCTGTTTCGCGAGAACGCCGCCTGTCTCTACCCGCGCGCGATCATGCGCAAACCCCAAGAAGTGCTCCTCAGTCCCAACGTGATGGAACGACGTGAAGACTGGCGCAACCGTTCGATGATACCGCTCCCGCAGAACAATCTCGAGCTTGATATGCTTCCAAATCAGTTGGAGAGTCTCGCAGGAGACGTGGGGACTTTTCTTGGTTGTTTGAACGAGTTTGAGGAGTTCAACGATGAGGCGATCACCCAGTCGATGCGGTCTTTTGAAGGCGATCTGAGAGTGCGTCACGTTTTCTGCCTTTATGGGGCTTTCTGATATCGTGTTTGACTGCAGTACCTTTCCACTTGTCTGTACGAATACAAAAGTACGTGCTTCGTTGCACTTGGTGCGCATGGGTGGTTACATCATGTTTCTAGACCAATTCCGATCGTCAGCAGTGCAGCGGTATGTCCACGACCTGATGGTCGAGATAGGTGGTCATCTCGATGAGATCACCGCCGCGCTCACCATCTTCATTGAGATCGGTAGGCCGCTAGCAGGTGTTCGACGGGCGTTACATGTCCACTGACGACCCATCTAGGTATACCGACCATCTGGTTTCATCAACAACATGCAACGAAGAATCTGCTCAACGTCTCGACGCTGTCGATTCTCTTTGGGGTTGTCAATGCGTCGCTCCTGGTCCTTTCGAGCAATAGCACGGGCAGTACTCTTGCCAGAGGTGTAAACATGTTCTGGATGTCGTCCCTTGTATTCAGTATCGCAGGCGGGGTCAACGCCCTTCTCGGTTTCACCTGGAAACAATCCATCTAGTCAGTGTGGTCACGCTTATTTGTCCTCAGCATCGTTTGCCCCATTTACTGAGCCCTTGCTTCTTCAGTCGCTCGCCCACTCACCGAGTCCCGGGTTGGTTGCTCGCATGGATGAAAGGGTCTCCACTGGTGTTCCTCGTGATCGCCATTGCGTGCTTTTCTGCTGGCGTCGTGCTTTTTACGTATTCTTCTGGACAGGTATGTCCCTATTCGTGTCCCTGCCTTCATATATCGATGTGTTTAATTTCAGCACCCGGTCACGTCGGCGATTATCGTGGTCGCGACGGTATGCCTCTCCCATTCTGCCAGAGTGCCTGAAGAGGGTCTCAACCACTCTTTCTCTGGCTAGCTCGTTGCGTCATCGGGTCTGATTTCCATCTCGGGTTGGTTCGTACTGGAGCGATGGGCGTTCCTCAGGCAAAAAGACCAAAAGTGGCTCGAAGAAGTCATTACCGAGACCCTCGACCAGCTCGCTGAACTCGGTATCGTCCGAGCACACCGACTGGCAATGAAATGGTGCAGCGAACGTCTCGCTGCGATGCGTGCACGTCTTACCCGTTTCCTTACTTGGTTGGTGGCCGTGCGCGTTCCAAAGGCCAAAACCGAGGAAGATGCGGTGCCCAGTGCCGACAACGAAGTCAAACCGGGCGTACCCTCCCGCCTGCCGTCCATGTCGAGCGAAGGCCCCATGTCGTCCGACGGCCACAAAAACAGACAAGACACCCATCTCGTCCTCGACGTTCGCGATCCGCGCATCCGTTTTCAAAACGCCGTCCGCGCCGTGATCAAGTTGCAGCGCACGACGGGCAAACGCGCAACGCCCGTCCGTCCGGGCTTACCCCGTCGCGACTCGTGGTGGCAAACCAGGACGCCTGCGGAGCCGGACACGTCTGCGAGTCCGGTGCCGGATCCGGGGCTTTGGGCGTTGCGAGGGACGAGGGTGACCAAGGTGATCGAGGAACTGAAAGCGCTCGAGTTGATGCAGGAGCTATCTCCGCACGGCGCGCTCGTGCGACATGTCCAGTTTTCGCCCAACGGCAAGTACCTGGCGACGTCGAGGTAGGGAGACACTCGTCGCGTGTTTTTTTGGGGATGGTGTCTGACGGATCGGCTTGTGTTTGTCTTTTCGGCTTTTCATCAGTTGGGACAGAACTGCAATGATTTTTCGTGTTGGGGTGAGCTGTCTATCATTTTTTACAACGCTCTGGTTGTTGACTGTGTCCGGACTTTCATCTCATAGGAGACGCTCACGCATCATCGCACGCTTGTCCACGTCCAAGGCTTCGTCGGTCAAGTGGCTTGGTAAATTCTGTCCCTGATTTTCAGTACGAGATAGTCTCTCATGACGTTATTCAGGTCACCGAATGGTCGCTTGCTCCTAACGCGGTTCACGCGCGGTTACAAATTGTGGTCAGAGGTAAGTCACTGTACGGCTCGCGTTCTCTAGGAAGCACCTCACGTTGCGTTTTCCTTTGCCCAGGAAGGAGTGTGTAAGCAGACGATCGACCGATCCGGAACTGTCAATTCGGTAGTTTGGCTTCCCAATGGACAAGGTGAGGACGAGCTGTCTTTAGCTTTGGTGTTGTTTTTTCACTCACTCACACACATTCTCTTTCAGCGATTCTCTCGGTCGAGGGCAGCGATGTGGTAAAAATGGTATGTTGATATTGCTCATGGATTTGTATGCGTACAATGTTGATCAACATGACTAGGATCTACATGGAAAGGTGCGCGTCGTTTGCCACGAGCCGGACCAATAAACATGTCGTATTTATCATCCATTGCGATCGCCTCGACAGGTTTTAGATGTCTATCATTTCGGCCACGTGCGACTGATCAACGTGGCGGTGACTGCGGATTGTTCGCGTTTGATAGCCATAGGACCGTCTGTACCACCTACGAATGCGCCACAACCGACACGTCAGACCAAAGTCGAAAAGAGGATCATCGGTAAGAGAGTGTTGATCGCATGTTTTGCTTCTGACCGAGGTGAACAGTGTACAACATGCATGCGAAACGAAAGGAGAGGTGCGTCTGCTTGTGACTTTGCACATCGGCACCATAGTATACATGTACTTTTTTTAGTCAAACGCCGTTGTTTGATGACGTCCGCGATATCGTTAGATCGAAGCAGATGTCTGTCGTTCTCATCTCATTCGAACAGGTACGTCGTCATTGCCCACCCTGTCACGGCATCAGTTCCAAACCTGCTCTCATATTTTCTCTCCAGGCCGCACCCCAACTCTGGAAGTTAGAGACCGTACGAGACAAAACGCGGACGAACGGGGCGAGCACTTTTACGGCGCGACTGAACCAGAAACATTCCTTTGCGCTCAACGTACCCACCTCCATCGCGGGCTCGTGTTACTTTGGAGGCACTGACGAGCAGTTCGTGTTCTGCGTCGGTAAAGGTGAGTTGACCGTTTAGCTTCAACTAAGGCCAGCGTGGTTTGCTAACGTCTTTTTTGACCTGCATCCACCTACGCCTTACGCTTCGTTCCAGCGGGCGACGTGCACGTCTGGGATCGAGAGACGGCGGCACTCCTACGTTACCTCCGTCCGATGAACATGCCCGAGCTGCGGGACATGACGTGTATTGGGTGGAACAACGGGACGGACGAACCGATGATGTTCGCGACCGGGAGTCATGACGGGACAGTGCGGGTGTGGTCGACGGCAGTGGCACACCGGGTTGCGGATGAGAGCTCTTCGGAGATGGAATCGGATGGGTGAGGAATTGGGGGTCCAACTCATTCAGGGTGCGGTGGTGACGAAACGGGAGGTTTTCGAGGAAATGACACAGAGGAGAGGGATGTGGGTATGATGAGTGTCGGGTGGTGGAGGTTTAAGTTGTTGTTTGGCAAACTTGGTGTCTTTCGGTCGACGTTCTCGCCCGTTACTTCTTAACGTATCATTGGGATAATGGATGATATGAGTATTATGGACGCTGTACGTGCTCTCGTACTTCTAAAAGTGCTGGAATCAATGACGGTGTGGTCATTGCTGAATTGGGTGCACCTGATGGGGACTGACCCACCGTGTGCAGCAGTTTCTTCCCGTATGATCACAACTGCGAGTGGAGATGATTGTGGTATTGATGAGAAGTCCGACATAGGCTTCGGACGTCACATGTAAGAGGCTAGCTCCTTCTGGGCGCATGGAGTTATGTAAACGCCGCAGACACGCGGGCGGGGCCCATCAATTGGCGTCATCTCACACTGAACCATTTGGGGTTTCGCGGGCTAAGCAGTCAATACTGGACTTCAAAACACCTTAAGTGGGCGTAAAAGGCGACTCACCAGGCAGCAACAGTTTTGTGTACCGGATGAAATTCGGGTCACCAAGTGACGTGGGTCAGTGGGACGGAAAGACGTACGTCGTACTGTAAACCTAGATCTTTCCAACTTTTTTCCTGGCTCAGATTGATCATTGCCCACCTTCCCATCACCTCCCACGCTCGCATAACCGCCACATCGATATCGCGTCAAATCTGGGATCCGCCTTCTTGCCCATGAGTTTATGATCCGGGCCAATTAAGACGATCCAGATTTTGGAGACGAATCTCGCTAGTTTTTCAGCTCCTGCCTGTGTCGTGTGCACTCCCGCGCCCACTAGTCTGTTTCCTTTTCCTTCTTGATCGATGCCAAGCGATCAAACGTCGGCCGCTGCGCCAACGGTAATTCGACAGTTCTGTGACGAAACGCTTTGATGGGCCAGTGGTTCCTGGGGCGTACCTCGTCACGGAGCAAATGAAGACTTGGCATGTAGGGGACAACGCCACAATGTCACCGCTGGGTAAGTCCCGGAATCATGTGCTTCCAAGTATCACAGAACGCCGTCCTTGGTGACTTACTCTCTGTCCTGGTGAGAGGTCACATGCGTGCTAGGAGTGCGGCACTAGCTTGTCACTATGACGAAAATGTTTTCCACCCACCGACGAACCAGCGGCTGGGACATGGTTTGATCACCGAAACGCTCTCACCGTCGCTGCCCGGCCCACACGCAAACTAGTTCCGGTTGCACTGTCACCTCGTAACATCATCTCAATTCCACCGCATCACGACGACGAATACTGCAGAATGAAACGCACGTGGAAGGGACAGGTACTATGCGTGTGTATGTCCGTCACCACAGTCGGACCCGTCGTCCCTGACATGCCTAGAATGGAGACTGGCGGCCATGTCGACGATTATACGCTCGATTCTATATTCTATCAGTGTATATAACAATAGAAGCAGCGGGGAGGACTTCCCGTTAGCTGAAAAAAAAAAAGGTCCAAAACCGGATCGCTGTTTGATCGTGGCAATTAGGGTATGTGCCACCCTGACTTCTACAACGTGA
Organism: Tylopilus subfusipes; assembly: GCA_038091275.1. NCBI lineage: Eukaryota > Fungi > Basidiomycota > Agaricomycetes > Boletales > Boletaceae > Tylopilus > Tylopilus subfusipes. The sequence continues at coordinate 1,341 of JBBPOB010000584.1, read as the reverse complement.
CGATTCCACATCATGCAGTTGACCGTCGACTATATTATGTCAAACGGGTCCGCCATGGTTCACAGAGGAGAGCCACATGACCCTCGAGTGTGCAGTAGGCGGCCTTGCATTTAATGACCCTGGTGAGAATGCTCTTGTTTGCTTCGTCTAGAGTTGGAAAGACTCTCGCACGAATTCGACAGAATGGCTCTATGTATGTGCCTCGGCGTTCCTAGCCGAAGGATAGATAACCTACCATCCGGGAAACATGGGGGAAGTGTGCTTTAATCGAGGCGAATTCGGGTGCTATGGTAGTGTGGACATAGATAGCTCCTGTAATCATGACGTGATGCAGAGCGTTCATCAGAATTTCATAGCCCCAGCTGGCAGTCTACAGCATACCTGATTTCGAACTGATGATGGAGCTCAATCAGTTGGGCCTGATCCAATCAGTCAGGGCGGTATGATCTGTATAGCCGGGGTAGGGAAAAAATAACTTCGCAAGACTGATTAACGCTGGGAACAGGCTGTCCAGCGTCCGATCGCAAGTTGACCGGCCATGACCATGATGGTACGTGTTCGTATCAGAAGAGTGGCAAGGACCCTCGGCGTTAACGCAAGCGCGGCTGGAGGCAAAGCGCGATCGGTTGGCGGCCAGGTCGTCCTTAATCGAGTCATCGTTGTTCTCCGGATGGCAAGTTGGAGAACAAGAACCACACAATCCACGATACTAGTGCACAGCACGGCCGCCAAGTCATCGTTCGAACAAAGTTATGGCCGGATGAGCGTGGGCGCGTAGGCGGCAAAAGAACTAGAACGCAATCGAACCTTGTCCCATCTGCCGTGTGGCCCTGGGCAAATACGTTTCAACGGTGTTGTGCCTTGACGAATTGAGCTAGCAGGAGTGCATGCGTCAGTCGTGGGCTGTTCTACTTCCCTGACAAGACGTTTGCGAGCATCTGCGTAAGTTGAATGACAGGAATGGGGAAGGTATTGGTCTGACTGGGAAATTTGACAGACGGTCATCCAACATGACTCCGAGGATGAGGATGGTACAAACCAGGCAGCACTCGTGCGGTAGGGATGGCATCAACGCGGTGAATCACGGGATCAAAGTTGGACTTTCCCCCTCTCCCAGAGACAAGTATTACGTGTCCCCGGTGTCGGCCAAAAAAAATGCAACCAGACCGTGAGCATGCGCATACTTTTCCATGTTCTCCGGATGGACTCGGTTCGCCATACATACCGCTTGACGGTTTGTATGTAACACCCGGGAACTCAAGTGCTCCAACGGACGATGCGCGGCATGGCAGAAGCGAAGTCCGTCTTCGGAACATCAGATGCAGCAAGGGGTTCCTGTAG
>JBBPOB010000583.1:0-15047 GCA_038091275.1 Tylopilus subfusipes | reverse complement strand
AGCACGGAAGGAGAAAAGAGGCGATGGGATTTACAAAACCGGGTGTACAAGGCAAGGTCAATGATACCGCCACACATCGTGTTGAGAGTGTTTGAGCACCCAAAGGAGTGCGTGGAGGCGGAGCAGATCATTCGACGGATTGTACACATGAACTAACATGTAGTCATTTCGGGGTCGGGTGCGGCGCGCCCGTCGACCGACCCGTGTTTGTGTCGTGTTGTATTGGATGTACGGCTGTTAAGTAAGTAATTTACTGAAGTCATTTCGGAGTTTTTGTTGTCCTATGTTACGCCCATGCGTCAGGATTGCTCCTACTAGATTGCGAAGTACCACCCCCTTCAACCAGTTCAATTCAGTCACTCGGCCGCATCTCGTGTATGCGGTGCGCGCGGAGGACACGCTTCCCGCGACCCACGGGGAAGTCCAGGGGGTAATTAATTTCCTGCCAACGCCGCGTGTTCTCATCCCATGCACACGAGTGGAGAAATCAAACTGACACGGTTATCTCGCGAGTACTATACACATACGGTCGAATCAGCGGAGACTGACAAATAAATCTAGAGCTACACGGTCAGGGAGCAAGAAGTCGAACTGGGGTGATATGATGATGGCTGGCATGGGGGAGGGGCCTACACGCGACCTCCGGCAGAGTTTCCGCCATTGGTGTCGTTGTTGTTGTTGTTGCCGCCACCGCCGCCGCCGCATCCTCCCGTTGTGTCCTTGGTGGTCTGGGAAAGTGGCTCTGGTTTTCCCCCGTAGGGTTTTTTGATCGCGGCCACGCGGGGGACGGCGTCAGAGATCTGAGGAGCGGTCGGTCTATGTCCAAAGTCCGGATGAGGTTCCTGCTAATGAAAACTTACCTTGGCGGTGCGCATTTTCTTCTGTTCGGATGTGAGAGGGGTTAGAAGACGGACGTTTCTTGGTTTCTGCAAAGTGAAGTGGTAAGCTTCGTAAGAGGCGGAGAGAACGAGGAAGCTCGCAGACCAGCTAGGAGTGGGTGATTTGTTGCTTGACTTGCGGTCTCCATCCGCGAGACGGACCCTCTTTATACCTGGTAGAGCTGACATGGTTCAAGGCAATCCTCCAATGGTGCCGGAAACTTCACAGCTGAAAAGGGAAATCGTGCAAGCGCGTTTGCACCGGATAACCCAACAGATGATCAGTATGAAGGATCAAATCAATCCACTAACACCGAATTGCAGGCGCGCAGTGCTCGTCCATTGTTCTCGGTGTGCCATCGTCAAGCGTTAAATGAAGCCCTCAACCCTCGAGTTATGGTCGTTCACGATGATGTCTCATCCATCCGTGCACCATCATGAAAGCGCGTGTATCTGAGTACCTCTTTTAGGATTTGGATCGTGTACTGGCGGATGATATAGATAAGAACGAACCCAATAGAATCGTCCGTTTCAGGTGCGTTGATGGGCCACCACGTGTCAGTGCGCGTACCAAGCGCGAACTCGGGTCATCCTCGGCAGGCGCATGGAAGGTGATCCCTGATCTCAAGCGTTTGTGGTGTGGCAAGAGAAAGCTGAGTTTGGTGTACCTGATCTTGGCTACGATCACCTCCGCGCCCCGTTGTGCTAGGCCGCGAAGGAAATAGGGTGGCGCCTTGATCGCAGGACAACGCATGCAAAACTTGAGCTGCGAACAGCTTCTTGATGATCGATGCTTGTTTCGGCCACATCGCCGACGATAAAGACGTTAGTATCGCATATAAAAATAAACTTGGCAGTTCCAATCGCGGTGTAAAGAGAAGGACAACGATGGCCAGTGAGAGCGAACTTTCGTAGCACATCATCAATGGTTGAAGAAAAGGAGGCTGGCAAAGATTATGGCAGAAATTACCCACCCGTTACCATACTACCAGGGACACTTACAACGCACCCACACGGCGCGATATCTCCGGATCGATCGTGCATTCGAACGAGATCGTTTCTCGTGTTGTGTAAAGTCTCTGCGTGACATGTCCGCGAGATTCCACTACGTGGTCTAACGTCCCTGATCAAACAAAGGGAAGAACCTTATGAATCGGACATGCGGAATGAGCGGTTTTAGGGCCCTGAGTTGTGACATGCAGAAGTAATTGATGAACGCTGCTTCGGTTGGCAACGTTTTCTGTTTCCTGGGATGTCTAGCCATGCATTGTACATTCTAGGAACGTACAAGATGCCTAGCCATGTCGGGAAATTCGCATCATCGAACCGTGTGAATGGCTTTCTGCCATCAGTTGGAGCGAACGAAACGTACACGCGATCGAGTCCGTCGGTGGACGGTCCGAGGCGTTATACAGGCCACACCATCCATTCGTGGCGTTAAAATAGACATGGCAGAGTACAAGAAATCATTGCCCTGCTCTGGCCGAGTTGATGGATGTGGCAGTCTTGTGTGAAACGATCCTGGAAGACGGTGCAAACACTGTTCCGTGATCGGGAGGCTAAGTGCATGGATCTCTGAGTCATAGGCATCGTGCGTGGTACAAACCAAGCGATGGAGTGCGACCGTGCGCTTGCCAGGCTACCAACAGGTGGCTGAAGAACAAGAAACACATTGCCAAGCGAGAATAAAAGGCCAGGCAGTGTGATGGTTCTTTTACACCAGGAACCCGACCCACCCTCTGCTTATTTCTTTGGATGCTTTATCTTCAACAGAACATCGAGAGATGAGAGCATATCGACAATTGGGTATAAAATCAAGGTAGAGGTGAGCAGTGTAGGCCAAATACTTTGCCTGATCGACGTTTTAGACGGACCTGGTCGCTGTCGATATTCCGTCAACGTTGCTCTGAGCCCTTGGAGTTGGTGCACGGGGTAGACCGACTCGGATATTTGTACCATGTGCATCTCATCTAGTTGCCACTCCGTCCGCTGTGGATCACGCCGGAAACCGATCGGAAGCAGCAGGAGAACCGACGATCTACCTTGTGAGTTCATGACAAGATTCCATGCAGAGCGGGTTCCAGAGTACGAGGTGTTCCGATCCGACACGTGTTTCCGAAAAAGCACGTGACTGTCACACAGTGTCACAGCCCTTTATAGGCAGACAACGATCATCCAGACCTCGTCTTCTCCTCCACCATCATCCACGACGGTGGCTGCGATCCCATCCGTTGACTAACAGGGTCCGTCGTGGTGACCAGTAGACTACCCCACGAGGTCCCTGAACTTCACTGCAGCGTCGGCGCTCATCACTCACACCCACCTCCTAATGAATACCGCTGTCAGGGGAACACGTCGTAATAATCCTCAGCGACGACAACCTGTATCCATATCCGGTCCTTCACCTCTACCTAACCAGCGAAGACGGAGGTCCCGGTCACCCATCTCTTCCATCCTCAAACTCGAGATCTTTCCTCGTGGCCGTCGACGATACCAACTCTGACCGTGGACGCAAGTCCAAGGTAAAACCCCGTCCACACAATCGCCATCTGGCGGAGAACGCTCCTCACGCGAGCACGTCTCATGCACCAGAGGTCCAAGCTGCTCCTGTCAAGAGGGAGAGATCGAAATCTCGGGATTCAGTCAAGTTGCCCTCAAAGGGAACTGCTTCCGATGCTGATGGATCGGGAAAAGACCCGCACGGCACAATCGACACGCACGCCGATTACAGTGGGCCCCTTGCTGCCGCCGAGTTTGCGATAATGAAACGAGAGCTAGATGCCTTGAAAAAGGTACGCATATACTCTACTGCGATAATTTCCCCATCGCTCACGGTCTCTAGGTGGCCCATGATAACAAGAAAACTATCAAGAAACAAAGCAAGGTAATTCTAATGCAACTGCCCCTCAAGCGATGTTAACACTATCCAGGTCATTGAAGAATTGAAACAACAAGATAATACTTTTAGACAGGTGAGAAAAACTCTGAAAATACCTTCTTGTGCTGATCTGATTTGATCCATTTAGAAGCTGAAAGAATCCGAATCTCACATATCCAAGTTGCAAAGCAAGGCAAAGAAGTCGGACGAGGTTTGTTGGCTCGGCTCACGTCAATCTCTCGTGCTGAAAACTTACTCAGGCTATTACAACCGTGGAAAGCAATCTACAGTGTCAAATCTGCATGGAGTTACTGTATCGGCCATATGCGTGCGTTATTGCCACCTAGCTTTGCTTCGTTTCTGAATAGCAACAGCCTTTCGCCCTGTGGTCACATCCTATGTGTAACATGCCTTCAAGAATGGTTCCGCAAGGCACCCGCCGTCGACGATGAGATGTACGATGACAGCGATCCTGATTACTTGTTGCGCCGGCGAAAAACGTGTCCATGCTGTCGTACCAACGTACGACACCGCCCGGTACCTGTCTTCATGATCAAAGCCATTGTCGCTGCGATCGCGAAAGTGAAAAGTCCCTCGGTTGGGGCTTCACTAGGCCGCGACCAGGTTTCCAACGACCCTGACCCGTGGGAGGGCCTCTTTCCCGAGTACGACGAAGAAATCGATGATTACGGCATGACCGACGATGAGGATGGAGACGAAGACGAAGATGTAGATGAGGACGTCGATGAAGACTCTAGCTGGTACGACGAAGTGTTCAGTTATGGTACGGGGAGCGAAGAAGAAACATATCAAGGGGCCTACGTATACCCTCAGTGGGAGCCTCCTACTGTCGTTATCGACGAGGACGACTACCTTTTCGACGGGCTCGATGAGATCGACCTTAATTGTCTCCGCCGTGGAGTCAATATTGGGATGCTCCATGAATATGAGGTGGAGTATAGGCACAGCGAAGGCCTCGTCGCTCGTGACGAGGCGTCCAATCGCCTCTATCTTGGGTGGAACGTTCGCCTCAGCGCTAACGATGAGAGTGGGGAATATTACATGCAATATCTCGCAGACGATATGGTAACGCGACCGGAGAGATGGAGCATCATTGAAGACGACGATGGTGGGTTTGAAGCTCATCTGTTGGTCCCCGAGGAGGAGGTCTTTGAGTACCAAGACACGGACTCGGACAACTACATGGACCTGGATTGAGAATGGCTCCACGGACGCTATTCGCAGGATGTTTTCCGACTTGCTTTGTATTGATAGGTTAGATGTACTTGTAAACCGATGCGGCGGCGTAGTAGCTTGGATGTGACTACCAGCCGATCCACCAATCACATGTCTTTCCAGACAGTCCTGGTGGCGCCTATGCGCGATCCAGATACTTCGAACCAGTGTCCCGGTTACCCCCTTGTACAATTGTGGTCCATATGTTGACGACAACAATGTCGGTCACGAAGTTGCCAGGCAGCTTGGGACCACAGAGTTTCATGGCGATAGTCTCCCCTCCTGTTATCGCCCATGTCCACCGTATTGTGAGTCCATTACAGCCACGTGGAGACTTACTTGTCCAACGAACATGCGCTATATTCTTGACACATAGATAGCGTCCAGCTCCCTCAGGCTTACCTCATCGATACGGAGATAATGCGACGCATCAAAATTTAAAGGTTGTTCGGAACTGCCAACTCGAGCAATGCGTCTCTCTACACAAGCTGCACTTGACCTTTTTCGACCATCGACTTGGGCGCTTGAACCAGAGAAGACGACGTTCGCTGCGCATGGTTGGAGTAACAAGGATATGGATCCGGTTCCTCCTCGCTTGAGGACCTGGACGTGAGTAGTGTCGTTTCTATGTCGCAAGCCGATTTTAACCGCTGTCTTAGGACCTGGGACTATGTGTGTACTTTCCTACTCTTGATGTCCCATCACCATCTCATGCTCCATTGAGGTATCTTACTGGGTGTCCGATGCGACGAACCTTGCAGTTTGGGAACTTGCCAGTTCCATGTTGGCGATCGGCCTGTCATGGTGCTTCCTCTTGTCTTGGTAGCCATTCTCAGAACGCTCAAATATTCGAAGGCGCCAGGCACTTCCATGCATTGCAGCGGGTTATAGCATCATCTCCGTGGTCATGGTGCTCAACGGAACCATCGGTGCCCGGCTTCATGTCGCGTTCCCCGTCTTGAACAGATCGTCGTTTGGTTTCTGGTTTAGCTACTTCACCGTGTTCAGTCGCATCATCCTTTCTATGTTCTGGTTTGGTATCCAGGTAAAGGATGTCGTCATCACCATTCTGGCCAGCCTTACTGATGATCTGTCAGTCGTATAATGGGTCACAATGTGTATACCAGGTAGGGTTATGCGCCATGTCAAACGTTGCTCACCCGCTGAGGAACTTACGTTGTTTCAAGATGATAAAGGCTATTTGGCCGTCAATTGCAAGGATGCCAAACCACCTCCCTGCAAACGCAAGTATCACAAGTTCAGGTAACGATAAGGGGATGGGCAAACTGTCCAGTCGTTTACCCTTTCTTAGGCCTCCTATGCTACTTCATCTATTGGCTGATCCAACTACCCTTCATGCTCATGTCCCCACAAAAAATAAGGTTTTTATTCCTCGTCAAGGGCGTGGTAGTCCCGATAGCATGGCTAGCGATGGTCATTTGGGCATTCGTTCGAGTCCCGCCATCCAGTGGGCTTTTCGCCGAGCATGCCACCACAACCGGGACACAGTTCTCTTGGAACTGGCTGAGTGCGATTAACAGCGCGCTGGGTATCTATGCCAGTTTATCCGTCAACATCCCTGACTTTACTGTGAGCTCCCATCTCCGAGGGTATAAATATGGTCCAACTGAATGTCATGGCAGCGTTACGCGAAAGACGAGAGAGCGTAAACAATCTCACTTGCTCGGCGATGTGTCACTCACGCAACCGGTAACGTTGACAGTCAATACGTGCAGCCTTTGATCATCCCCGTCGCATTCGTGCTCTGTAGTTTTGCTGGAATTGCGGTCACCAGTGCGGGCATCCAACTGTATGGAGAAGTCCTCTGGGACCCATTACTCCTCATCGATAAATGGGACAACCGTGCCGCCGCTTTCTTTGCTTCTTTCGCGTTTGCTCTCACGACTATTGGAACGAACATTAGCGCTAATTCGCTTGGAGCCGGGAACGACATGACAGTTTTATTGCCCAAGGTGGGTCGCTGTATCCGGCTGCACTCTGGCCGTCAGCGCTTAACCAATATCTACAGTACATCAACATCAGACGTGGGCAAGTTATTTGTGCTTTCATTGGAGGCTGGGCGTTGTGTCCCTGGGAGATCCTCGCCAAGTGAGCTTTCCGTGTCGAAGAAGTCCCGAGACTGATTATATCATGGAACAGTGCGCAAGGGTTTTTGAGCTTTATGAACGGATGTACTATATTCTTGGGACCATTCGCAGGAATTATGATCACAGATGTGTGTATTTTATTAAGGGATGGGACGACCTGCCGTCTGACTACCGACGTTCGTACAGTTTTGGCTAGTCCACAGAGGCAAGGTGGACGTTCCTGCGATGTACGATCCAAATGGCAGGTACAGGTACACGGGGGGATTCGTCAGTTCTATGTTTCTTTTCACATGTCGTTGCACGTCTGACGCGTTGCAAAGAACTGGCGTGCCGTCCTCGCGATGCTCGTCACCGTAGTACCGACGTTCCCGGGTCTGGTGAATTCCATCAATCCGGCTATCAGCGTAGGCAATGCGAGCCATCTATTTGATGTTGCCTGGATATATGGCGTGAGTTCAAGACACTTTGAGGCTTTGGTGCCTGTACGTTTTTATATTGCTGACGCCTCCCTAGTTCATGGTGTCGTGCGTGGTGTACTACACCACGTCTGTGTTGTTCCCCGCGCGGGAGACGTTTGTAGAAAAGCTTATCTCGGCTGATGACACGAACGTGGCACGGGAGTAACGACACGATTCCAACGGTACTTTGAGCTGGAGAGACGAGGATCTTGAGAAACAAGACATTGACTCGGAGGTTATTATCTGGCAGGCCACTGGTAGACTCGCTTGAGCTGTAGTTGCCAGTGTCGTTGGTGATTCTTATTCTAGCGGTTGCTTTACCTGGCGTTTCAGTACTAGGCGAACGTCGAGTAAATGAACGTTTCAAGTTCAAGTCCTCGGTGGGGCCAGCGCTGCGGGTCCAAGTCACTTTGCCATTGTTTGTTCTCCGGGCATGCAGTGCACGCCGAGGTAACCTTCATCTCTCTCTTTCTTGTACCCACTCGATCTCGCCGCCGTGCTCTTCTCCATTCGCTTGGTAGAATCAGCCACGCACCCGCCCATCCTACTCTCGACAAGTCCCGGCGTTCTCACAAGACCACCCGCATCGATCCTCATCGTTACAGTTGCAGTCCCCGAGTCGTACACAAGACATCTTCGACGGACACCGCATGCAAGAAGCCGAGGAGCAGGGTCAGCAAAATCGTGATGTTGAAGGGGTCCACGAGCGCTCATGACACTCCCAGATACTTGTAGAATATGCAGCGCACCGGGGGAACCTGGCCAGCCACTCTTTTATCCTTGCAAATGCTCTGGAACAATCCGCTACATCCATCAAGACTGGTCAGCTCGCCCCTTCCCTCTGTTCTTTTGCACTTTTCTCATGCACTCTGCAGTCTAACAACATGGCTGTCGCACAGCAAGAAGAAAACCTGCGATGTCTGCAAACACCCCTACTCCTTCACCAAAGGTGAGCCCCTCCCATCATTAAAGTCCACCACGTGGGTATCTGACCCACCTTGGAAACAGTATATGCTTCTGACATGCCATCTTCACTACCTCCTCTACTACTCATCCGCCGGCTTGCACAACAAGCGTTCTTTGCAACTCTTTTCGGAATCCGGGCCGTTCTAATTGCAGCCGTTTGGTTGGCATTGCTACCTTTCATCACTATCTGGACGTGGAGAGTTTACTTCACAATGGGAGAGTCCACGTGCGTCTCTGTTGTAGTATCTCTAACTCAAAGAGGCTAAAAATTCCCCAGCGCATGGTGGATCAGTGGTCGTGAGAGGCCCGCGGATATCCGGCTTATCGGGTTTGTTCAGACCTTGGCTGCCCGCAATGACACCATCTCTTCTTTCAAGAATGCAACAACTCTACATCGCTTCGCGTCTCGGGCATTCTGGCAGGCCTTGTCGTCTGACATATTCGCAGGCCAAATCATTGCATCTTTAATCGTACTCATCTTTGTGGCCGTTTTTCTTCTTCGTGAGTGGATATCGCAGAATGCGCGGCCCGGAGTCTTTGAAGAGGATGAATTTGCTGGTATTCCACCCCAAGACCCCCCTGCCCCCAACCCACCCCCCGCAAATCAGCCTATACAAGAGATTAACCTCCGTTTGCTTGCTCCTCCAAGACAAGGTCCTCTTGATGCAGATGTAGAGGCACGTCGAGCAAGGCTCTGGCGTCCCCATCGTCATATTCCACAAAATCCTCGTTTTGAAGCCCCAGAACGTCTTGAGCTTCTACGCGAACCCATGCGTCGACCCCCAAATTTCCGCGGTGAGCCTCTCATAGTCCCGCCATTGCCAGTGCTTCCACCGCCCGAGAATCTTGACACGCCACCAGTCGGCACTGGCAAAGGAAAGGAAAGAGAAGATGTCGCTATAGATCCTGGGCCGGCTGCACTTGACGTCCGGAGGCGCATGCGCAGACGGATAGATGACGGCGATGGCGATGACAGCAATGGGGCTGTTGCTGAGGCTGGTTCCTCCTTCTTCGGCACTTCGACTTTTACCCCGTCATCATCACTTTCGGACTCGGGTTTAGGTCGTTCTACTGCCGTAGAATCCACTCTATTTGAGTTCACGTTCCGACCTCCAGCGAATAGGACAGAAGAAGACATCCGAGAGCCAGTCCCTGAAATGCCAGCGCGATCGCTGGTGGCATTACAAACGGCGATGATGACAGGTTCCCCGATTCCCGACGAAGAACCCCGTCGTCGATCGATCGTATTTGCTCCCGACATGTCCCCTCGGCTATCTCCAAGTCTCGCGACGCCAGTTGTCGATGAAATTGTCCCCGAATCATCATCACCTCCCCCATCTTCTCCGACTTCTTCGGACCTCGGTTTCACGCAGTTGCTTCTACCGAACAACTCTCTCTCTGCAGAAGGTAGCCTGAGTTCCAGTGGTTTTCACCATTTGACAGCCTCGCAGGAACTTGGAGTGGAGAGTATGTACCCCTCGGAAGTATTAGCAGCGGATTCGTCAAGTACGTCTGCCAGGAACATGGACAGAAAGAAGAGGACGAGGGAGGAGATGGAAGAGTTTGAGCACTATTTCCACGAACCTCAGCCTGCCACGCTCGATCCCGTTGACGCCGACGGTGATCGCATGGATGTACCTCGTGAAGAGGCACATAGACCGGAGCGCGGTCGCAACGCAGAGGGCGAGGAACGACCACCACAGGGGCCACCAGCTGATGACGAAGATGAGTCGGAGGACGAGGAAGCACAGGAGCATATATTCTGGGACGCGGATGCGGACCGTGAAGACGAGGAGGACGAGGACGAGGACGCTGTGGATATCGGGGAATTCGATGTCCCTAATCGACTGGGTGCACAGGCACAGGCACTAGCGCAGCCGCAGCCGCTGGCCCCAGTTGAGCAGATGAACGACGCTGTAGACGATTTGGAGGCTGGTGTCGAGGATGATATGGAGGGCGCACTTGAAGGTAGGATTGTATTACAGGAGTAACTCCATAGAACTGATTTTGTTATAGCCATCGGGCTTCGAGGTCCAGTCTTTGGTGTCGTGCAAAATGTTAGTTCACCGGTATTCGTTCTCATGTCTTTACTGACGCATTCATAGGTGATCTTAATGATCTTTGTTTTGGATACTGCTATCGGTTTTGGAGTATGGCTTCCATTCACGCTTGGAAAAACAGCTGCGCTCCTATCAGTACGTCGTAACGATTTATACCTCGCCCTTCCTGACACATTCGTCTTTTAGCTGGATCCTCAAAGAGCGTTGTATATCCTCCATCTTCCTATCCGAGGAATGCGCTTTGTCACAGACCCCTTTGTGGATTTCTTCACCCTTCTTCTGGGTCGCTTCCTCTTCCCATTCCTTTACAACTCGTCGAAATTCTTACTATCGAATGTGCTTGGTCTCATCACCTTCGGTGGGAACTTGGTCCCCTCGTCGTCGGTTTCCTCCCAGTCGCACGACATAACTGCATGGGTGGTACGTCATACCTCCAACTCCACTCACCTTGTTTTCACAAGGAATCTTCAGGCCTCAAAGGGGTCAGAGTTGTCTGCGGTAGCATCGCTGTGGTTGCAATCACCTCCTCCAGACCGTCTACCTCAGCTTTCACAGAGGATAAACGACTTTTTCGAAAGCAACTCGACCATCGCACAGCTCCTAGAGCCTCACTTTACTTACGTCGGTCGGGAAGTCAGACTCTTCACCAATAACTTCCAACAGTCGTGGATCCGCTTGACTTTGGGCCATGGAAGCACTGAGCGTGCATTTGCCGTAATATTGGGCTACGGTGTCATCGGTATCATCTTGGCGTTCTACTTGAACGTGTTCACTGTTGGAAACGCGAGGACTGCTGGAAGAGCAGTTAGAAACGCTGTCCGACAACAACTCTTGGTAGTAAAGGTACGTATTCTTTGCTCAGCGACGGGTGGAGGTGGCACTGACGTGGTGTAGGTGGCAATGTTCATTATCATCGAACTCATCATCTTCCCACTTGGATGTGGTATTATGCTAGATGCTTGTACGATTTGGGTATTTCCCGAGGCGTCCCTTAAATCGAGGGTGGCATTCTTCACGCAAGCTCCCTTGACAGCGACGTTCTACCACTGGGTTGCGGGGACCATGTTCATGTTAGTCGACAGTTTGTGTTCATTCCCAAGGTACTAACTCACCCGTAGGTATCAATTTGCCGTTCTGTTGGGGGGATGCAGAAATATCATGCGTCCTGGTGCCATGTGGTTCATCAAGGACCCCCAGGATCAGAACTTCCATCCCATCCGCGATATTTTGGACAGACCCACCTTCGCTCAATTCCGCAAGCTTCTCATCAGCGCGTTCATGTACGCGATGGTCGTCGCTTGTGGTGTCGGGAGCCTTGCAATCTTGCTCTTCATTGGGAACCGATCCATATTCCCGATACGCTGGAAGACTCGGTATGTAGTGGAATGTCTGCATTGCGTTCGAAGCCCTGATGGCAGGATTCCCAGGGAACCCCTTTCCGAAGTCCCGATCGATCTTCTGTTCCTGCAAATTGTGTTGCCATACACGATGCGCTATTTGCGACCCCGCAAGGTCGCGTACCGCGTGGCTGTTCACGTGTGGAAGTTTATAGCCGCGAAGCTACGATTAACCTCGTACATGTTTGGTGACAGACCAAGAGAGGAAGAGTCTTCAAAGGCGTATAAATCTTGGGTTGCTTTCCTCCACAGATCCGCAAGGGACAACGAGGAAGTAACCATCACACGAGACGGCACATTCCGTCGGGTACCTGCTAGCGACAACATCGCGCTTCCCCGAGATATGCGTGCTACTGCTGAAGTCCGTGAAGACGGCACGCCATTGGACAACAAAGCAGCGGCGTTGATAGCGTCACAGAATGCGGAGGCAGTCAAGGCAAAACACGACGTCAAGGACGATTACATTGTGGTGTACTTCCCTCCCCGTTTCCGCATGAGGATCATTACCTTCGTAACGGCTGTCTGGACAATCATGGCCACCGTCGCGGCGATTTGCGTCGCGGTCCCGGTGCAAGTTGGGAGACACTTCTTCGCGTCGATCTCCTCTTCGTCGGTTCACGACGGCTATTCCTTCCTCGCTGGATTCTATATCCTCTGGGCATGTTATTTGGTTGCAAAGGCGGCAGAAAGCATGGACAGAAGGCGCCAACGCGTCACAGGAGATGGTCCCCGAGCCGAATTCGCGGTCTACTTTGCCAAGCAGAGTCTTCTTTGGGCCTCTAAGATTGCATACATGACCATATTCTTCGGCGTCCTCATTCCAATCCTGTTTGGCCTCCTCGTGGATCTTTATATCGTCCTACCGATACGGCTGACGCTCTATCCGACGATGGTCCCGACCATTCGGCTGGTCGACATGTGGTCTCTTGGAGTAGTGTACTGCAAGATTGTCATACGGCTCCGTCGGAGGCTGCAACTGCCAAGACGACGGTATGACGCGCTGCACGTGGTATGTACCATCAGTTGTTGCTCGACGTTGCGAGCTGACGTGAACCCGCAACTCTAGCTACTGAGCAACGGATGGACGCACCCTGACCTCCGTTACACGACCAGGGAGCTCATACTCCCGTTTCTGGCGTATTTTTTCATCATGCTGCTCCTCCCAGCGGGGGCGGTGTACGTGCTACGGGAAATATTGCAAGTGCCATTGGACAAGAAATTCTTGTGTAAGTTCCGCTTTCGATGCGCGCTCGTGCCAGCGTTCTGACGCTCATGTGTCGTATTCTAGTCGTGCACGTATATCCCGGCATCTTCGCTGTGGCTGGCTTGTCTCGTATCGTCATCACTGCGATGGGTCTGCTATACAGCTGGTCGCAGTCGATTCGGGACAAGGAGTTCCTGGTCGAAATGAGGTTACAGAACCTCGAGCCGGAAAAAACAGAGGAGACGATGGGGGAAAAGAAGACGGAACTACTGAGAGCAAGTATAGGTCGTGCGGCGAGAGCGATGGCGAGGGAGCGATGATGAGACAACATGTATACATAATCATACCAAGCAACCAACTGCCGACTTTTGCATCGTAGACATTTTGACCCGCAGTATATGTTTTTTTCTCTCTCTCTTTACATTGTATAAAATCTAGTCTATACAGCCATTTTTTTGTTAATCGCATGGGCAGATGTCAGATGACAATGTTTGGTCTGGACGGACGGGTCTTGGAAAAAGATCCGTCAAGGGCGCACCCAGCCACGAGACGCGGAAGCAAAAAGAATGAAATAAAATAAAATAAAATACTCGATATGCGCGACACGGGCTTGCCGACGACAAATGTCAAAGGGCAGTGGATCATAGGTGACAGGGGGGCCACATGAAGATCCCGCCAGCGTTTAAGCGCTTAGTCGTTGATTGATGGGGCAGGAACGGGGGCTTCCACGGGGGGGGGATCTACCAACGTGTGAATCTCGCGGATCGTTCTCGTGCATGTGTTCTGTGACAAAAAGTCTGCAAAGTTGGGTGCGCCGCGGCGTGGCTTTCTTCGTACCCCTGGGTCGAAACGTAAGAAGTTGGGGGTGTGTGTGTTGTGTGGGTCCGCTGATCGGTCTTCTTCGGCCTTGGGGTTGTACCATCCCATCCGGGCTCGCGCGGCGTGCGTGTGCCTTGTTCAGATCGGGCTGGGCGCCGCCGCTGGGCGCGGTCTAGAGCGACGATACCCCCGGATGGGTTGTTGTTCATTGTCGCTCCCGAACCCTTGGGACCAAATTTGAGTGATTTCGGAAACCCATCTGGTAGAGAAAGACGGCGTCAATTCCCTGGTTTCCCTGTCTACCGTGGAAAGTGGTACCACCGAGATGCTGCAGAGTGGGGTGACAACGTCCCACAGGCACGTCGTCGTCGTTGCGCCCAGATGGGCTGGCCAGGTCTTGGAACGTCACTACCGATCCCCAAAAATTAAAGGAAGACGACTATGTGATAAGTTTGCAACGCACACATATCCAGATGTGGCGCGTTTGCAACTGAATCTGACGTTTGATGGGTAGTTCCGTCATGCAGACGTCGCGGGAAGAAACGACATGGCGTTTCAAACTTTCGCGCAACGTTATGGACTTTGCGCGCGCTAGTCCTTTCGGCAGGCGATGTGAGGATCTGGGCCAAAGTCGAGTTTGAGCGTATAGGGCAGTGTTGGTGTGGCAGAGCAGCTTTACGCAACCACAGTCAGAGGTGAGATGCATAAGATGAAACGAGCTGGTCACATCAGGGAGTGGATGACCTATGAACGATGTAACAGAGCGCAAAAAGGTATAGCCCGCCATCGAGAGTCCCTATCAGATAATTCAGTGGGTGAAAGTTGTTTATGGGCTGAAACAGGGTCGCATATCAAGGAATTAGGGACCCGACCACTCCGAATTAAGAACTTACACTGATCTGGCGCATGGTTGCCATCAGTGTTGTGTCGATTGTTACCACTCGGAGTCTATATCGGCTAAAATCAGAGGAGAACTGCAGTACCGTAAGGACAACTACAGCAAAGACCCCCGAAACCGACAAACAAGAAAAAACAAAAGAAGC
>JBBPOB010000582.1:0-15049 GCA_038091275.1 Tylopilus subfusipes | reverse complement strand
GGCAGGGGTCAGGGCTATTTATGACCCTGCAAGGGTTAGAGCTGATACATTTTAGTTCTTTTGCAAATGTTAGGTCTTTCCAAAATGCTCCAACATTGGGACACTTATTTGAGCCACTGTAGTATGCCCTTTGTGTTACAATTCACTTCTAGGGTGTGATCTTGTCTAGTTTTTTTTGCAATCACCTTACCTTGTATTCCTAAGACTCACCATTTCCCTAGTAGACTTGTTCACACAGTGAGATCTTCACCATTCCATTTTAGCTTTATCTGCATTGTTTCTGTACTACTTCTTTTAAGATTTTCTGCACTACAAATTACCCATCCATAGTCTGCAGCCTATTGTCCCATGTCTTACCTCCTTTGTTATGATTCCACCTAACCCTTAGTCATTATTACACATTTCATACACTTTACTACACTACTTAATTATTTGCCCATTGAGAGAATCGAACTCTTAACCTCATCAAGCACTAGTCCTTGCTGACACACTAGTCAGATCAACTCAGCATGAGTCATAAGTGATCAGATCAAATAGGAATGAGTCATAGATAGTCATATCATCTATTGTCTCATAAGTGCCTCATATATTTCATCTCTGTGCACTATCTCTGCCTTATTCCCCTATCTTTTCTCATGCTTGTCCTCATATACATTTCTGACTTGCCATGACTCCCCTTTGCCCTCTAAAATATGATCCAGTTATCTTGGCTGTACACACATGTATTTCTCATGGTAAACTAGACACAGAATATTGTAGATCTACCATAATACACATGTACAAATCTTAGAATAGTATATAAAGGCCCAGGTGAATGACTGGACTCCCCAGTCTTGTTCACTTGAAGATTTCCCATTCTCCACTATTCACTAATTCCTTGCCCTGCTTGATCTCAACTCAGACAATGGGTGGGATGGCACAAACAGGCAAGGGCAACAATGCAAGGTGCATGCAGATCACATACATTGTGTTGTCACCCCTACACATGGGTGGAGGATGAGGGTGAGGGCCAGTGAGGGTGAGAACAAGGGTGAGGATGAGAGTGAGGATGAGTGTGAGTGTGAGTGAGGGCAAGGGCAAGAGTGAGAGTGAGGGCAAGTGCAAGTGTGAGGGACGGCATGAATGGGTTAGGGCCAAGGTGATGGCAAGACAAAAGAAGGGCTTGGAGTGAGGTTGAGAATGAGGCCAGGCTGAGGGTGAGGGTGAGAAAGGGACAAGGGTGGGATGAGGGGCAAGGCAAGGGCAAGGCAAGGCCAGGGTGAGCAAGGACAGGAGAGGATGAGCAAGTGACAAGGCAAGGGTGAGGGCAAGGGGGTGAGTGATGTTGCATCATCATCATCATGTTGTTGTCAAGTGAGAGGGGGAGGGTGAGCAAGGATGTGTTGTCATTGTTGTGTGAGTAAGGGTGAGGGTGAGGATAGTGAGACAAATGGGCTTGGGCAACAACACAACATGTGCAATCTGTGCACATGTTGTATTGTTGCCCCTGTATATGGGTGAAGGACAAGAATGAGGGCGAGAACAAGGGTGAGAGCAAGGGCAAGAATGGGGGTGAGGATGAGGGTGACAATGCAAGATGTGCACAGATCATGCATGTTACATTGTTGCCCCTGCATATGGGTGGAGGACAAGGATGGGGGTGAGAGTGAGGGTGAGAGAGGGTAAAAGAGGGAAAGAGAGGGTGAGAGAGGGTGAGGGCAAGAGCGAGAATGATGGCAAAGATGAGGACAGTGAGGGTGAGAGCAAGGATGAGGATGAGGGTTGACAAAGGCAGGGGTAGGGCAACAAGGGTGAGGATTATAATGAGGGCTACTATCTACATAAGTCATGTGACCTATGGGTCAAGCTACAGGTATGGGTAGGATAAGGCATGGGTATAGGTAGGTGATATAGCTACCTGTATCCATACCCACATCCTGACCCATGTGGGTTACCCATACCCCTGCTCTTGTCTACTCAGGGATACTAAGGGGGTCCTATTACAATTTGTGTCTTAGTTGCACAATTCAATAATTTAATTAATTGAATATTATATATTGAATAGATAGCTCTATTGTCAAGTCTGGTTCCTCTGTGTTCAAGTCTGAGGGAAGTCTGGATGGAGCTAAAGGGGGTAGGGATAGGTGAGTGTGGAATGGACCAGAGATCCAACAGAAATATGGATGGAGGTAATATATGGAACTTAGTGCAGGACTTGGGTCACACCCTTATCTAGACTTGTTGTCCCAATTTTGGAGGAGTAGAGGTTTGAGATAGAAGAAGTAAGGAAAAGAGGAGAAGTTGAGGAGTGAAAAGGGACAAGAGCAAAGAGAAGTGACTATTGTTGATATTTGTACTGAGGTTACATAGCAGTAATGACAGGAGTTATATAGTAGGACATTGGATTGGAGTTTGGAGTTTGAAATAGGAGGAGCATATATATGATAAGGAATGAGATAAGTAGAAGAGCATGTGCAAGAAGGAGATAAGACAGGAGATATATGTATATGAACAGGAATGAGGAACAGAGGAGTACATGTGAAGCAGAGATTGGAAGAAAGTATGATATTGATGGGATACATATTGTTATGGTTCTTTTGATTAGTAAGGTACCTTTTTTCCTCTTTTCTTGTTCTTGCATGTATTACTAAGCTTTGTCCCCACTTTGGGAAGAGGCTCTCACATTGGGAGGTCTACCTATGATACAACTTCTCTCTTCATTTTCCCATTGGTTTCTTCAGATTGTACAACTTCCTTATTGCTACTTTCTCATTGGTTCCCAAAGTCATACTATTTCTCTCTTTTCATTTCTAGATTGGTCCATGTGCTGGACCACAGGTATATAAGAACCCATCTTATGATAATGTATACCCAAGTTGATTCTATGCAATACAAGTGTATTACTTGCCATCATACCTGGGCAGTCCTAAGTGTGTGATCACAAAGTCTTCTATACTCTTGCTCTATAAGACTTCCACTACACTTTGAGGTAGTGCTGAGGAATAGTTCTATGCTTCATATATCAAAAGAACTAGCTTCTCCATTCTCCCCAGTTATCACGCTAAGGGAATAACTTTCCACCATTTTTAAATGAGGAATCTGTGTACTGGAGGAATCCCCTTCTCTGCCACAAACCCCATGTTCTTCCACCCCTCAATGAATCACTGGATCTTCCAAAGCTCCAGCAAACCTTTTCTGTTACGTCATTGGACGTATACTACCTCTAAAGACGAGGACGATGTATGCTTCCCCAAGAAGGGTAGTCTCGGTGTTCAAGTCCCCGTTGAGGAAGACTAGGTTTATAACGAGTAAGGTGTCGAGGAGACGATCTTGGTTTCCACGGATCACGATGAGAGCAATGGCTTGGGTGTTGCTCAATAAGGAGTCGACGAGATGAATGAACCCCAAAGACAGAGCTTCGGTTAGAATGTCGCTTACATTCGTAAGTCAACCAAGGAAGTCTTTAAACTAAGTCAACCGAAGTTGCTTAGGACACGACAAGGTCAAGTCATGACGAAGGTTATAGATTGAAGCTAGACCAAGTACAGAGTAGAGGCTAGTAGTTTGAAGAGAACTAGCGTAAGGACTCAAGGTAATGGTAGCCAGGTTTAAATAGTCGTAGGTACGGCGCACGGACCAAGGTAAGAAAGGAAATCAAGAAATCGTATTATATGTGAAGGCCAATCAGAAATGAAAGCGACGTTGTACGATTCAAAGAGCCAATGAGAATAATGAACGGGAAGTCGTACCACTTGTATGGGCTTCCAATAGAACTGTGGGATCCTGTATCCGAAAGAGGATCAGGATTAGTAATACATGCCAGCAAAAGTCAAGACAGCGAGACATAGTACAAGGAAAAGGAAGAGAAATCGTAACATTTTCTCTGATTCTTGAAACACCTTCCTTCAACAGTGGATGTTATGATTTGCCTCCACTTTTCTTCTATACTATTAATCACCATTTCCTACTTGATCCCCACCACTATTTGGGGAATCTGATTTTACCAGCAGGATCACTTTCTTTTGATATT
This sequence comes from Tylopilus subfusipes, assembly GCA_038091275.1. Taxonomy (NCBI): domain Eukaryota; kingdom Fungi; phylum Basidiomycota; class Agaricomycetes; order Boletales; family Boletaceae; genus Tylopilus; species Tylopilus subfusipes. The sequence continues at coordinate 11,040 of JBBPOB010000582.1, read as the reverse complement.
AGGTCCACTCTCTATTGATTTCCTCTTGCTTTAACCCCAAGCCATTCTCTTTAGACTTTGTCTCCACTCAGAATGAGGGTATGACTCATCTTATCTTTATCTACATCTTGTCCTTCTCTGCTTACATTGGACTATATCTCCTTTAGCTAATTCTCTCATATTAGCTACATGATCCTTATTACTCATCCTTGTCCAGCTTCTCCAATGTTCTACATTGTTCTATGCTTACATAGCCTCTCTTCATTTGTGTATATAAACCTTGCTCTTCTCATGTACTTTCTGCACACTTAATCTTCTGCAATATTACACTCAGTCTTGTGTCCTAGTCCATCTGACTAGATCCCCTAGACCTAGTACCCTCAATCTAGCAAATACTCTTGTTCTTGAGGATGCAGCATCTTTTCATGAGTATCTCCCTCGAAACTAGAGAAGACCTTTGAGTGTTTGTCCGAAGACGAATAGCCAGCATAACAAAAGATCAAGTATATCCCACATCCCTTCTATCTAGGAGCAGGATAACCCAGTTACCACCATTTTGAACCCAAGTCGTCAAGGCTATCATCCACCTGAGTCTGATGAAGACCAGTCATCGGCAAGTACTCTACAAGCTCCCAATCCAGTATCATCCCACAGTCTCTTTGTGTTACGATTTCTCTTTCCTCCTTGTACTATGACTAGCTGTCTTGTCTTTCATTGACATGTATCACTAATCCTGATCCCTTTTTTGGATACAGGATCTCACCTTCCTATTGGAAGCTCGTACGAGTGGTACGACTTTTCATTCGTCCTTTCTCATTGGCTCGTTAAATCGTACGATATGACCTTTGACTTTTGATTGACCCTCGTATATCGTACAATTTCCCAATTTCCCTTCTCATCTTGGTCCGTGCGCCGAGTCTACTGTTATTTAAACCGTGCGACTGGTACTTGTGTTCCTCATGCTAGTTCTCTCGAACATACTAGCCTCTACTTTGTACTTGGTCACACTTGAATCAATAACCCTCTCTCTCGTAACCCGACCTTGCTATGTCCTGAGCAACTTACGTTGCCTCAGTCTAAAGACTTCCTTGGTCGACCTCATTACGAAGGTGACACTCTAACCAAAGCACTGGCTTCGGGGTTCACCCATCTCATTGATTCTCTAATCAACGACGCTCAGGCTATCACTTGCATAGCAACTCGCGGCATCGAGAGTTCTCTTCTCGACGCAATCCTTGTCATAAACCTAGTCTCCTTAAACGGGGACTTGAACACGGAAACTACCCTACTCGGGCAAGCATACCTAGTCCTCGTCTTTAGAGGTAGTATACGTCCAACGACGTAACAATAGAACTAGCGTCTCCACGGAGCGACCACCGCGTGCGTCTCCACCATTTCCCTCCCACCTCGGAACGCTGGCTCCCTCTGGAGCCTTAGCTCTTGAACCCAACCACCGGCTGCTGTACCGGAAGAATCCTCTAGTTCATTGCAATCACTATCGGACAAAGAACCCGATATCCCTGTTACCACTACCAAGGAACAAACCGAGGTAACAGACCTTGCTCTTGACCTATCCCAAACAGTCACGTTACCCTCTGCCCCATCGTCCCCCACTCCTACCACACTTTTTCCTCTTCACCCTTCCGTCCCAGGACCATCTTCGACCTCGTCCCGAAGGTACCTGTCCAATTTATTCCCAAACCCTCCTTCTCCTCCTCCTATCCCTCCCCCGACTACTTCTATGGCTACTCCAACCAAGCCTACTGAACTCCGCCTTGGAGCCCCCGAACCCTTCGATGGAACATATGCTAAAGCCATCCCCTGGCTGAACTCTGTACGGTTCTACCTAGCCGTAAACGTCCAAGTATACGATAACGACAGGAAGCAAGTAGCTTTCGCCCTTTCCCATATGACTAAAGGACCCGCCCTCACCTGGGCCTCCACCTTCTGAGCAAAAGCTATTTCTGGCGCAACCATTTCCATAGGGACATGGGACGAGTTCGAGAAGGCGTTCAAGAAAACGTTTAAACACCACGACGTCCAGGGCAACGCCATAGCGTGGCTAGCCACTACACGAATGAACCCTACGGGAAAACGGGGGGTATACTCCCCAACCTTAACCGACTATATTGCGCAATTCCAAAACAACGTAGCCCTCTCCGAAGTGGAAGATGATGCCGTCCTAATCGGATACTTCGCGGCAGGGATCCCTCCGGTCCTTATGCGACGAGTATATACAATGGAAAAGACACCCGAGAAAATTGAGGAGTGGTACGAGAAGGTAACCCACTTCCAAACTCAATTCGAGTGAAGCGATGAAATCGCTTTTCGACGACCTAAACCCACCTTTGCCTCGTACAAACCCGGACCCCGATCTACCCCTTCCCGAGACCCCAACGCAATGGACGTAGATGCCATTAAAGTAACAAAAATCACCCCCGAAGAGAAAGCCAGATGCATTAAGGAAAATCTCTGCTTCAGATGTAGGCAACCGGGACATGGCAGTCGCAACTGTCCACATTTCAGGGACAACAAAGTAAAGAGTCTGCCCCCGATCCCTCGGGTAAGAAAGGTCGAGGAAACAACGGCCAAGATAGAAGAAGTAAAGGACGAAGAAGAAGAGGAGACTGTACGAAGAGTCCGGTTCACGTTCCACGAGGATTTTTAAACAAAGGTACCCGTTCGACGCAGGTACCTAAGGAATCGAGTACCCGTCTTGTAAAAGTATCCGCTGCCAAATCCATGAAGCTACCCGTGCAGATACTTGTACCCGACAGGAACCTCAAAGCCGTCGACACCCGAGCCCTTATCGATAGCGGGGCTGATATCTCATGCATAGACTGGGAGTTCATAAAGAAACACCGCCTCCCGACTACCCGCCTACAAACACCCCTAGTCGTTCGAAACGTTGACCAAACCAAGAACAGAGAAGGAGACATTAAATTTACTACCACCCTATTTCTCGACATCGGAGGGATCGCCCTCAAACACACCTTCTTTGTCATGAACTGTGGACGAGAAAATATTATTCTCGGAATGCCCTGGCTCAAAGAGGTAAACCCATCTATCAATTGGGTAAACCAAACTCTTGTCGTCGCCGAGGACCAAGATCAATCTAGGGAGTTATTCGCCCTGCATAAACATGACTATCACCAGAATAACGAACGACTACGACCCCCGCCAAACCAAGTCTACGTACAACATACGGACACGCTCTACGACTACCTAGGATATGATGCCCCTGACGATTTTATCGTCAAAGCTCTTACCGCCCAAACTATCGGACGGATCGTCAAACACAGATCCCGTTTCCTACCCGCAGGAACGGTAGCCAAACTCACCACAGCCACGGAACTAGCCGCGTTGGCCTATAAAAACACCCCGAAGGCGGAGATACCCGAGAAGTTTAAAGAATTTGCTAAGGTATTCGCAGAACCCACAGCAGGGACACTCCCACCTTCTCGCCCTTACGATCACAAGATTAACACCAAGGAAACCTTCGTCCCGAAAGTGGGAAAAGTGTATCCCTTAAACCCCGTCGAACGAGAAGCTACCAATAAATTCGTCGATGAACAGCTCGCCGCTGGGAAAATAAGACCTTCTAACTCCCCACAAGCCGCTCCTTTCTTTTTTGTAAACAAGAAGGATGGGAAACTCCGACCGTGCCAAGACTATCGATACCTTAACCAACACACCATTCGAGACGCTTACCCCCTTCCCCTTATCTCTGACCTCGTCGACAAACTGAAAGGTCAACGTATTTTCACCAAATTCGATGTACGATGGGGTTACAACAACGTCCGAATCAAAGACGGGCACCAATGGAAGGGAGCATTCATCACTCATAGAGGCCTATTCGAACCGATGGTCATGCTCTTCGGAATGATGAACTCCCCGGCCACGTTTCAAAGATTTATGAACGACTCGTTTAGGGACATGATAGCCGAAGGATGGCTCGTGATTTACATGGACGACCTTCTCATAGCGTCCAGAGATCAGAAAACCCACGACGAAAGGACCAAACGAGTCCTTCAGCGAATGGAGGAACTAGACCTCCATCTCCGATTGGAAAAGTGCACGTTCGACGCCGAGGAGGTGGAATACCTAGGAATGGTAATTAAAGAAGGAACGATAGCCATGGACCCCGTCAAACTTGACGGCATCGCAGAATGGCCAATACCAAGAATGGTAAAGGAAGTACGATCCTTTCTGGGATTCGCAAACTACTATCGTCGCTTTATTGCAGACTACTCCAACATCGTACGACCTCTCCTAGACCTGACCAAGAAGAACGTGGCCTTCCTATGGTCCACAAAATGCCAAATCGCCTTCGATGACCTAAAGGCGGCGTTCATGTCTAAACCAGTTCTCGCTATGCCCAATGAAACCAAACCCTTCGCTATTGCAACCGATGCCTCTTTAGTTGCTTCTGGAGCGATCCTCCTCCAAGCAGATACCAACGGTGAATGGCACCCCTGCGCCTACCTCTCCCAAGCCTTCGGAGACGTGGAAAGGAACTACGACATATATGATAGAGAACTCCTTGCCATAATCCGTGCCCTTAAAGCATGGCGTCACTATCTTCAAGGATCGGCAACCCCCGTGACAGTCTTCACTGATCACAAAAACCTTACGTATTTCCGATCCGCACACACCCTCAATCGCCGGCAAGCCCGCTGGCTTCTTGACCTAAGCGACTTTGATCTGAAAATGACCCACGTCGCTGGAAAACTCCTTGTTGGACCGGATGCCCTATCTCGCCGACCTGACTTCTTTCCCAAAGAAGGTAGTCCAGATAACGCAGAAGTAACGCTACTTCCACCATCCCTATTCGTCCAACTAATCGATACGTCACTGGCAAATGAAATCGCCACGGCATCAATGGACGACCCCCTGGTACTTCAGACACTCCAGTCTATTGATAGTGACACTCCACTCGCCTTCCGCTCTCGGCTCTCTGACTGGCAAACACGAGACAGAATTCTTACCTATCAGGGACGGGTCTACGTCCCTCCCACAGGAACCCTCCGCCGTGACATCCTCCAGCGATGCCACAATCACACCACCGCCGGACACCCCGGATACCTTAAAACCTGACAACTCGTCGCCGCGGACTTTTGGTGGCCAGGACTGGCCCAATTCGTCCGAAAATATGTCGAAGGCTGTGCTACATGCCAGCAAAACAAAGTTAATACCCACCCTACTGTTCCTCCCTTAACCCCGATTAAATCGCACGCCACCCGCCCCTTCCAACAGATCTCTTGCGATCTTATTACCGACCTACCCCCGTCCAATGGCTTCAATTCCCTTTTGGTCGTGGTCGACCATGGGCTTACGAAGGGGGTAATTCTATGCCCCACCAAGAAAACCGTCACCGCTGAAGGAATAGCCACACTGTTCTATCACAAAGTATATCGTCGTTTTGGCCTCTATGACAAAATTATCTCCGACAGAGGACCACAATTCGCATCTGCATTCGCTAAGGAACTCGGAAAAGCCCTCAGATACACCATTGCGCTATCAACCGCTTATCATCCGCAAACTGACGGAGAAACGGAACGGGTAAACCAAGAAATCGAAACATATCTTCGTATCTTTTGCAAGGAAGATCCTGGATCCTGGGCTAACCATATCTCCCAAGTGGAGTTTACCCACAATCATCGCCCTCATTCCGTTACAGGGCAATCACCATTCTATCTCATGATGGGATATGAACCCCACTCTCTACCCGACGTCGTCCCGAGTTCCCCACTCCCCGCTGTAGAAACCAGGCTTCGAATGTTGAAACAACAAAGGGACGAAGCTCTGGCGGCACATGACCTTGCAAGACAAGCAATGGCCAGCAGGGTACGAAGGAAGTTCAAACCCTTCGAAAAAGGAGACAAGGTATGGTTGGAAGCCCGTAACCTCCACCGGGACCTTATCACCCCGAAATTCGCATCAAAACGTGAAGGACCCTTCGAGGTCGTAGAAGTCTTATTGCCTCTATCTTACAGACTCCGTCTCCCCAAAACGTGGAAAATTCATCCCGTGTTCCACGCCTCTCTCTTATCACCTTATCGCGAGAATGCTGTTCATGGACGGAATTTCCCGACTCCACCTCCGGACCTTATAGAAGGCGAAGAGGAATACGAAATAGAACGGATCTTACGCCACAAAAGGTCTGGACCAGGGTTCTCATACCTGGTTCGATGGAAAGGATACACCGCGGAGGAAGATTCGTGGGAACCAGAAAAGAACCTCAAACACGCGAAAACAATCCTTGACGCGTATAAAAAGCTTCACCTGTATCCCCAGAAAACACAGACCCCATCTACTTCTCGCCGTCGTCTCTACTACATCCAAACTCGATAAACAATGTCCCCTTGCTCTGACGTCCCCGAACCCTCCCCTTCCGTCACCATCTCCTCTCCATCGTCGCTCACACAAACAACGCACCTTGGGTCTCCAGAGCCCGATGCCATGTCAGACGTCGCAGAGTCCGGATGGCTGTCCAACTACGACGCCACCCAACCTTGGTTACGGGTGTACCCCGAACAAAGCCCTACCCCTTCCCCAGTACCGATGCTAATCACTCTGATCCCCTCTGTTGACTTACCAGTCCACGCTCACCGCCTCCGTGACTCCTTCCCGGAACCAGCCGAGATGGACCGATTTGCAGACCTGATGCGTGACTCGCGACTCGCCGTGCCCATCGGGGCCCACCTAGACATGGACTCCCCTTTGTACGCCCTCTATCGGGCCTATTTACAGATAGGACGTCTCGCTTTTCTTCCGGCGACCTTGGCAGTAGAAGCGCCGCAGTCTTGGACGATTTGCACCATTGGGACGGTGCACGAGGAAGCAATGCTGAATATCTCTCTCGCCCTACACCAGTTAGGAATGTTCGAGTTCCTTGAAGATCTTGATCGATACCTGCAACAACTTGCTGAAGAAGCAAATGCACCCGTCCCAAGCATCGGAGTCCCTGCCCTGCGTACACCGTCGTCTATCTCGGCCTCCAGCTCTCCTTTAGACAGTGAAACTATCCGTGTGTTGGAGTTGACAGAATTAGACCTACGGACCCGCTTGAGGAACATTACGTTAGGACAGTTGGCATTGACTGGCGATGCACCATTGCCTAGATCGGATCCGAGATACCCCGAAACCTGCTTTCAGTGCCACTCTCTTGGCCACATCCAGACAGAATGCCCCCGCTACCAATGTCCCCTTTGTCACCAATGGGGCCCACTACACGCGCAGCGTGACTGCCCGGTGTGTACTCGGGTTCGACCCCCTCGTCGTCCAGCACCGTCTTCGTTGTCTTCGTCGGCATCCTCCGCGCGAGGTAGACGTTCCATTCCCGATGAGCCTACTAGAAGGCCACCTCCCCCTCCTCCCCATTCCAACAGACGCCATAGAAGACGAGTTTGCGAAGAACCTGTGGAAGAAGTCAACGACTATGGCGATGACTACTATGACCCAGTCGGAGATGCCAACAACTGTGGATCCCCGGGTGCTGCTTATGGAGAATTTTGAATGGTTGCATCGGTGATTCAACCCCTACGAAGGGGGTATTGTTACGATTTCTCTTTCTTCTTTGTACTACGACTCGCTGTCTCGTCTTTCATCAACATGTATTACTAATCCTGATCCCCTTTTGGATACAGGATCTCACCTTCCTATTGGAAGCTTGTACAAGTGGTACGACTTTTCATTCATCTTTTCTCATTGGCTCCTTAATCGTACGATATGACCTCCGATTTCTGATTGGCCTTCGTATATCATACGACTTCCCGATTTCCCCTTTCATCTTGGTCCGTGCGCCGAGTCTACCGTTATTTAAACCGTGCGACTAGTACTCTTGTTCTTCACGCTAGTTCTCTCGAGTGTACTAGCCTCTACCCTGTACTTGACTACACTTGAATTCATAACCGCTTTCTCGCAACTTGACCTTGTCATGTCCTGAGCAACCTCGGTTGACTCAGTCTAAAGACTTCCTTGGTCAACTTCTTTGAGAAGGCGACACTCTAACCAAAACCCTGGCTTCGGGGTTCACTCGTCTCGTCGATTCTTTAATAGACGACGCTCGGGCAATCACTTGTATTGCGACTCGTGGCATCGAGGGTTCACTCCTCGACGCAATCCTTGTCATAAACCTCGTCTCTCTCAATGGAGACTTGAACACGGAAACTACCCTACTCGGGCAAGCACACCTCATCCTCGTCTTTAGAGGTAGTATACGTCCAACGACGTAACAACAATGACTACAACAACATGGCCCTCACTCACCCTCATCCTCCCTCTTGTGCATCCTCACCCTTATGTGTCCTCATTCTCATGTGCCCTCATTCTCACCCTCACTGGCACCCTAAAATGGTACAGAAGAAATGATACAATGTATGCAATTGTGTGCATTATGCCATCTAAGTTGCTTCTCTCACTCTCACCTCCATCTGAGCTGAGCTTGAGCCCCCATTGATGGCCTGGCTTTGAATTTTTGCAAGTCAGAGCCCTTCAAACCCAAGCCCAAGCTGGGGCTTTTGAGCCAAGCCAGACTATGCACAACACTACTGCCAGAGTCCCTGCTTATACCAGTGGGTTACCTGTGCTCTTGCCTGCTCTGACAACACCAAATGTGTTTGCCTTCTCCAGAATATGCCAGGAGGGCTCATTGCAGTGTGGGTTCATCTCTTGCATAAATCCCTCTCCATTATGTCCTTGTTGTCACATTCCTTCCAGCCTCACCTCCCCCTTCTGCTGTTCTTCCACCCACCGGGTGGTAACCCTCCTGGCTTAGTCATCACCTGGACTCTCACACAATATCCCCATCAGGGTTCTCGTTGCCACATTCCATCCAGTCTGCTCTTCCACCCTTTGTATAGTAACCCTCCTGGCCCTGTATTTTTGTAGCTTTGACGTATTAGACACTCAATTTAACTAGTATCTACAATGAAGACAACTGTGGTGTGCAATGCCAAAAATTTGATGCAATGGATCAAAATTGCATAATGGGCTGTGCAAAATTTCATGATGGGGTGGATTTTGTGGTGCAGTCTGGGTCAAAATTCTGTGATGGAGTCAAAATTTTGCAATGAGTGAGAATTTGTGGTTTGATGAGGTAAATATTCTGTGGTGGAATAAATGTGCAGATATTCTGCCATAGACTCCTTCAATACCTCATACTATGTGATGCTGCATGCAAAGGGTGATCTCAGCTGGGGTAAAGAGAGGAACATCATAGCATTCTTTCATATGTCCTACATAGGATGTCAATCCCAGGCTGAAGAGAATACTGAAAGTCTCACATAAATCCTTTTCTTGTCTGCCAACCAGACTTGGAGAAAAAAAAAGGTAAGGTCTGTTGGTTCAGAAGATACTGCTATCAAATCTCAATACATACCAGTACATAGTCACTACAGGTGAGTTTTCCATCCTGAGTAGTTTGCAATGTGACCTACACAGAAGTATGATACCATCACAGAGGCCAACTGAGACCCTTTCAACAGGGTCCCACATCTACAGAGAGAGGCAGTTACATCTACATACCCAGCCAAACAGAAAGGCTTTGTAAAGGTTGTTGGTCTTGCCTCAAGATCATGCTGGTGAAGTGAACTGCTATTGGATTCGCTGTATGATATATAGTGACAAGATGGTAAGATGATGGGGAGCTCATATCACAAGCTCCCCACCTTTACAGTGACTCCAAAAACTGTTACAATAACTAACCTTGACACAGGGCACTTCATGCCCTGCAAACACCTTTGGAAATCAGACCTTGCTTTGGTGGGACCAAACAAAGTACAAATAAATAGCTACCAATTGATCCTTAGATCATGTGATTTGGCTCAAGGGTTGTTGAGATATGGATATAATAAAACTACAATACCATTGTAACAGTTTTTGGACTTTTAATGTAGAATCTAGGATCTTAGTCATATATGAGAGTATCTGCTAATGTTTGGTGGGACAAACAATGATATACATGTAAACATTGTGTCTGAGTCTGAAAACATTCCCACACCTCTTGATTCCTTACCACTATCATCATACGATCTCTCTCCACCACCCAAAAGAATACCATCCTCTCACAGCTTGATGCTGGCCATTATGTCTGCTCCATTGCATCTAGAACTGGTGTTAGCACTGCTGCTATATCCAGACTTCACTCCAAGAAGCATTCTGACCTTCAGAAGTCTCTTGGAGGTTGTCCAACTAAGCTTTCCTCTACCAATATTTGCCATACTGTCCATCTTATCACCTCTCAGAAGGCTGAGAATGCTGTTCAAGTGACCAAAGCACTCTCTAATATCATCAACCAGCCTCTCCATCCTAATACTGTTTGCCTTCACTTGAAGAAAGCTGGGATGAAGGCTGTAGTCAAGTCTAAACATCCTCTTCTATCTGCTAAGCATCACAAGGTTTGCTTAGACTTTGCAATTGCTCACAAGGATTGGACTATAGAGGACTGGAAGAGAGTAATATGGTCTGATGAAACCAAAATCAATCGCCTAGGGTCAGATGGATGCAAATGGGCTTGGAAAAAGCCAGATGAGGGGCTTAGTAATAGGCTGGTACAAGGAACAGTCAAATTTGGAGGAGGTTCTGTGATGGTATGGGGATGTATGACTTGGCAGGGAGTTGGCTATGCTGCCACGATTGATGGTAGGATGGATGGAGACCTTTACCTTCAAATTCTGAAGGATGAACTGCTGAATATCATGCAGTATTATGGTCTTGATCCTTCTAATATCATCTTTCAGTAGGACAATGATTCCAAGCATACTTGCAAAAAGGTGAAGAAATGGCTAGAGGAGCAGGAATTCAGGACTATGAGGTGGCCTGCACAGTCTCCTAACTTAAACCCCACTGAACACCTTTGGGGTCATCTCAAAAGGAGACTAGAAGAGTTTGAACACTCTCCTAAGGGAATTCTTGAGTTGTGGGAAAGGATTCAGGAGGTGTGGGAGAAGATACCAGCTGAGGAGTGCCAGAAGTTGATTGAAAGCATGCCTAGGAGGGTAGAGGCTGTGATCAAGGCCAAGGGAGGATATACCAAGTACTAATACCCTCATTGATACC
>JBBPOB010000581.1:0-15062 GCA_038091275.1 Tylopilus subfusipes | reverse complement strand
TCCGATCTCCCCCTCCCCCTCCCCTCACTCTTATCTCCCGCTCCCGCCAGTCCACTCGCTCTTCCCAGTCCACTCCCCTCCTCCGTCCCCCTCCCCCTTCCCGCCTCTTCTTCCCTTCGTCCCCATCCCTCGGGGTCGGCGACCCCAAGACGACCCTCCACATCAGGCTCGTCTATCATCGAAGACGTTCTCGCTCCTGGTGACTCCATCGGTGAAGGTATCCTTTTACAAGGTCATCCCATACGTCTCTCTCCTGCGCCCGTCTCACATGACAGCACCGATTTTGGCCTTGCCAAGGAGTTCGAAGTCGTTCGCAAACTCGGCACAGGTTCATATGCCGTCGTCTACCACGTACGCGAGGTCTTGTCACGTACACAGCCTTCAGAGGATGGCCATTGCGGCACCCTCGATCTTGGTGATTCCTCCCGCACAAACAACTATGTCACCCATGGCCGCGACTTTGCCCTCAAGTGTCTCAGCAAGGCCAATCTCGATCAGGACGCCCTTGCCGCCCAGATGACAGAGGTCGGTCTCCGTGGGAACTCAATATATGCACCCGTATTCATCTCTCACACAGGTCACTATCCACCAGTCCCTTCGTCCCCATCCCAACATCGTCACCCTCTGTCGCACCTTTGAGACACCGGCCTTTCTACTCCTTCTGCTAGAGTATGTTCCTGGCGAGGATTTGTTTTACTTCCTCGAGCAGGCACGTGATCATTACGAACCGACACCCGTCCCGTCAGAGAATCTCTCATCCTCGCCCTCGCACACTCCGCCAACTCCTTCCCTTCTCGCTTCCCTTCATCCGTCCCAGCTTCTCAGTCCTACTCGGTTGCGGCTCATTTCCCGCATGTTTTCTCAAATGTGCGATGCCGTCGCCTCCTGTCACGAGCAGGGCGTTTTTCACCGTGACATCAAACCGGAGAATTTCATCGTCACAGATGGTTTCGTCAACGGAGACCGTCGTGTAGTCGTCAAGCTGACAGATTTTGGCCTTTCTACCACGGAAGCAGAGTGTTCTGACATGGACTGTGGAAGTGCTCCGTACATGAGCTTTGAGTGTAGGAACAACTGCGCCCCAACATACCAGCCTGCTCCTGCCGATGTTTGGTCCCTTGGTATCGTCTTGATCAATATGTATGCCCTTCCTACCCTCAATCTTGATTACGTCAATGACCTTGTTTCAGGTTGTACCATTACAATCCTTGGACGGACACTGCTCAGGGTGTCTGCTCTTCCTTCAACCTGTTCCGTCATCATGGTGCCAACTTCTTTATGCAACGCTTTACTGGGATGACTGCTGCTGTGGCTGAATATCTCGCTACGCGCGTCTTCTATCTTCCTCCCTCCGCATCGTTCTCTCCATCCGCGAACACGACGACCCACGTCACCGCGCGCGAGTTCGGGGCTTGGATCAAGGATTTGCCCGCGTTGCTGTCCGAATCCGCACCGCTCAGTCGCCCTGTCCCCGGCCATAAGCGCGTCGTCTCCGCATCCTCAGTAACCCTTGGTCATCCTTTGTCGTCTTGTCCACCTTCTCGCCGTCCTTCATCTCGTGCAGGGGGTCGAACGCCGGTCATCCACTCCCGCAGTTTATCACGGGCGCCTTCGTTTGGTCCTGCATTTGAAAAGACTGGCTTAGGTTTAGAGACGGTGCCCGACTTGGATGTCTCTGTCGCAGAGAAGATGGAGAGAGAGATTCTCAAACCCTCCCATATCGAAGTTATCGAGGAGGTCGAGGCTGCAGAGGAGCTAGACGTAGATCCTGTACGGAGCTCGGACGCTGAACACGACTTGGACGATGGCCGGAGTCGCTCTACGAAGAAACGGGGACGTCGCGGAGCACGGAAGGTCAAGCAACTGACCAATGAGGTAGTGGACGAGACTTTGGAGGTGCTCGCCTCTGCCTCGCAAACCCTGGCAAGAGAGATAAGTCTGGCTTCGCGCTCTTCCTCTCGACCTCTTTCTGGCTCAGTGTCATCGCCGGTCATCGATATCAGCCGCGCAGCCAGCATCGCATCCTCCAAGTCACCCGCTGTTCTGGTCGGATCCCACCCTACCACTACCGATACCTCAGCTTCGCCCGTTTCCCCACCTGCTACCCCCGCCGTCGTAAAGAAGCCTTCCAAGTGGAAACTCACTTTTGGAGGAAAAGGCCATTCTTCTCCAGTAGAGGAATCAACTCCCGGTACAGCCAGTAACGTGACAAATCTGATCATGGGCTTGTCACCTTTACCTGTCCACACTGCGCCTGTTAATAGCAACCATCACTCACACGCTCTACATTCGCCTTACACCCGCACGCCGCTCACACCACAGCGTTCTCCTGCAGACGAAGCGGTCACCTGGGCACGTGGCCGGCAACCTCAGCCTTTCAACCCGAACACGTGGGGTACATCCTCCGGCAATGGCCATGGAGCATTTGGTTATGGCAACGGTGTCTCTGTTGAGCGCAGAGGACCCCATGGGGCTTCACCTCCATCAATACGTAGCGCGGGTTTGGATTTCGCTTCTTCTTATTCCGTGCTGTCCAATTCTGCCAACAAGAGTAACTGGCGCAGCTCGACGTCGACGACTTCAAGTGCGAGCACATCTTCTAGTGCGTTCACACGATACAGTAACTCGAGCACACGCAGTATCAGCACGATGGCGACGAGTGTATCAAGTGGGAGCTGGAGGGCACAGTCCAAGACGTCGGGTCAGGCTGGATGTAATAACTATTACACAGATAATGGGGAACAGCAGGCTATCCCCAAGAATGTCAAAAGTAAGTTTTGCGCGACTCTCGCCCCAAAATTGTACACTGATTCGGGTGGTATCCAGTTATGTCTGGTGTACCGTGGGAGTTGGACCAGTTGCCGCGTCAACAATACTCCAACCCAGTCGGAGACATCTTTGGCCAACCCCCCCAGCGCAAACCTCGTACTCGCAAGCCCAAAGATACTAAACTCGACACCATCTCAGAGCGGCCAGGTGCACCCCAGAAGCACGTTGTTCATCAGCGCCGCGATGCCGCTACCTCTACCACCGATCTCGATGGCATCCGCGAGAATAGTGAATTGGGCGGTGACGGTGTTCCGAAGAAGGTTCAGAAGGGCCAGATCAACGCGCTGGCGAAGATGCTTTCCGCTCTGAGGCGGTGAATGTAATGTTAGTCACATAGACCTTTGCCAACCTGACATCCCCTTCACTTCCTTCCCTCACCTCGTTTGTGTTCCTGGGTGTTTATTGGATTGGGGTCTCATGCGTGGTCTTTCTTTTGTGCCTGACACAGGTTCTTGACATTGCATGTGGCATGGCGGTTTGTGCTGTTCGCTGTTACTCGCGTTCGTGTATTGTTAGGTAGCCATACTTGCGGTGCGAAGTCAGTCCTGTCCCGCGTATTGATGTGTGCTCAGCTTCTGCACAGGAGAACATCCCTCTTATTTTTTTTTCGCCGAGTCCGGGACTCTGAGAAAACCTACGAAAATCAACCACACTCTTTTCCTTATTTCCCATTGCTCCCCACCAGACAACAGGACTGTAACATTTCTCTATACTGAGCCCACTTTATCCATAACACATCACTAGCATAGCAAATATTGTAAATCGCGGAGTCACTCGTTTGGAAAAGGTCGTAGCGTTTGTTTTCGGTGCATATACAGTGTGTTTGTTCTAAATTCCATGTGTGACGCAGAAATACAGTTGGTTACCATGCCATTGACCCGTGCTCCCCCTTCCACCACATCCTCTATCGAAAATGTACGAGCAATGTCCCTCTGTCTCTAGGGTAGCCCGAAACGAATACCAGATCCTCCCCCAAGTGAACTCTGCAAGTCCGCGAAAGCCATGTTTTGCTCTAGAGTAGCAGGTGCGCGGGGAGTGTGTGTTGCCGGATCCACGAGGATCGTCGACGGCTCGTGATGCGATGACGAGCGCATGCTCGCGGTGAGTCGGGTAGGGTGATCCGAGGTGGATGTCTGGCCTTGCACTGGGGAGGGCGAACGCGATGCCATACTCTCGGGATCGCTTTCCGAGGAGATGGAGCTCTCCGCCACGGTAGGCGAGCCAGGAATGAAAAATCTCCCACTGCTATCCGTGCGGACGAGATTGACGTAATATTCTTGAAGGACTTCACGCGTGCACTGACCAGAGCGCCGAAACGAACAGCAAAAAAAAAAAGACAGGCATGTCAAGACCAGTTCAAGTGCTGATGAAAGGGAGGGGGGATAGATTTATCGGGAAAATAGGAGGGGTGACGAGGTTGGGAAAACGTGCTGACCGTTAATCGCCAATCGATCATGCGAAGAAACTCGCGTTCGAGGACGTTGAGCTCGGATACGGGAATGCCGCCGACACGTGCGTAGAGGCTATTGGTGCAGAATGTATCGCATAATCCCTTGCTGCATACCGTGATGGAAGCGATGATGAATCGATGGCAAGTGAGAGAAGACAACGTAAACAGGGGAATCCGTGCGCAGATCTGATCAACGTAGTGGAGAATGAGTAACAGACATGATTTCTTGTGAAAGGGAATCGTTTAGCTGGTAGCGCAGTTCAGGGCAAAGGATGGACGCACCTCGACTCTGGTAAATCTGATTATGCGCCGAAGGTAATCGAGCACGGAAATGCCAGGTGTCGATCTCGAATGAAATCGGGTCAGGCTTTCACTAGATGAATGAAAGGATCAAAGACGTTCGGAAGACGTCGACATCGGGAGAACCTACGGCAGCAAGGGTATCCGGTCATTATGCGCGATCAAACGCTCAAGCATATCAGCTTCGATGTGACATTTAGACATCAACCATGGAGGATACAGCGA
This sequence comes from Tylopilus subfusipes, assembly GCA_038091275.1. Classification (NCBI taxonomy): domain Eukaryota; kingdom Fungi; phylum Basidiomycota; class Agaricomycetes; order Boletales; family Boletaceae; genus Tylopilus; species Tylopilus subfusipes. Next base: position 10,258 of record JBBPOB010000581.1, on the reverse strand, counting down.
CGACAAAGAGTGATTACCTATCAGCAAAGCAAGATTATCTATATCCGCGTGTTCGAATTCAGGGGGCAAAGCGACCCTTCCCGCGGTGTCCATACACCCATTGCACTCACCGCCGTCTAAGATGGCTTGTGGATAAGACGCGTCGGTCTCGCAAGCTTTTACAAGTGAGCCCAAACGCATCCAAACACCCTCGGCTCCTCGGCTTCCTATACTGTACAGCACCACGTCGGAGATCGAACCTTATTTTATCAGCCACCCGCCACACACACCACCGACATCCCACACCTTCCGTCCTCAAGACATGGCCCCAAAATTCGTGAGCACGTCCACCCCTCAGCGCGCCGTCCGACACGCTCACAGATACACAGGACCCCACCGAAGTCAAGATAATCTACCTCCGGGCAACGGGCGGTGAAGTCGGGGCGTCCTCTGCCCTCGCCCCAAAAATCGGACCTCTTGGTCTGGTGCGTTGCCTTGCCGTGCCCCGAGTCGTGTGCACTGAGTCCCGCTCTAGTCGCCCAAGAAGGTCGGAGAAGACATCGCAAAAGCGACCTCCGCATGGAAGGGTCTACGGGTCACCGTTCAGCTCACGATCCAGAACCGGCAAGCGGCCGTCGCGGTCGTGCCCTCGGCCTCCTCGCTCGTCATCCGGGCTCTCAAGGGTACGAACCCATCCTAATCGCTCTCCGTTACATCTGCTTGAGCTTCGTTGCAGAGCCCCCCCGTGACCGCAAGAAGGAGAAAAACATCAAGCACTCGGGCAACGTCTCGCTCGACGAAATCTTTGACATCGCCCGGACGATGAAGACCAAGTCATTATCGAAGGACATGGCCGGCGGTGCCAAGGAGATCTTGGGAACCGCACAGAGCATCGGCTGCACGGTCGATGGGAAGCCTCCTCACGACATCATCGACGGCATCAACTCGGGCGAGATTGAGGTGCCAGACGAGTAGACGACAGCTCGTGTATTCATTGCTTTGTATCATCATCTCTATTCTGGCATTTCAATACCTCACATGTCGATCTCTCGACATTACACCTAGCGGATAACTATGCCCGGCGTTCGCTATCTGGTTGCCAACCGAGTATGCCCAGTGTCTGAAAGGATTGAAAGTGACGCCCTCAGGGCGGAGGAGACGATTGCATTCGATCAAGTTAGAGGGACATGCTCCAATGTCAACGGCAATTCTTCTGCCTCAGAAGCGTCACCATCATCATCTTTCGTCTGGCTCCCTGTTAGCCGTGAACTCCACGCCTCTGTCAACCGAATCTTATCCTCGGCGCTCAGTTGCACCATCGCACTTGAGATGACTTGCGTTGCCCCCTTGCCATCCCCGTGGTCCATTAGCCACCCAGCCCAGGCTGATGCTGCCGAGATCCCGTCCATCACTCGCCAATGTTCGTAAACAGCACGAAGAAGCGACTTGTCTCCACGGTCGTCGCGTGTGCGTTCGAGAGTGAAGACGCGCTCCCAGATGGTTGCGGTGGGGAGATACACGTTCGACATGTGCCGTATCAGTTTGAGACGCCTGGTATTGTCGGTTCCCTGAGAGTATATCGCCTCGGAAACATATCGAAGGAGTAAGGTCTCGTGGATTGTCCGCGTCGCCGAATCTTTCATGCTGTGGTTCAACAGATCCTGTTCGTTGCGTGGCAGACTGATGTCAGTGAGCGGAACCATTGTGCACAAGGATGGCTTACCTCGTAGAGAGCTTGCTGATCCTCTGCGCTACTTGATTGGTGGTCAAGGCCCCACAACCAGATTTTTTCAGTACTGGTAACATCTTGGCTTACAACCACTGCGTTTCGTGCGGACGCCCACGCTGATTTGATGTCACCCTCGTCGCATGCATTCTCAGCATCCAGCCGGGCAAGCCATACCCTGGAAGAGGTAGAAGCGGCGGAATACTTCCTGGCAAACTTCAGTGTCCTCTTCGGCGATGCATTCTCGCGTAAGAGTAAACGGACGTGCGTGGCTTGCAAGACTGGTGATGCACCGGAGTCCTGTACCAGGGCTTGTAAAGACCCTATTAAATACTGTTTCTGTGATGTAGTCGTGGTCATCTAGCGACCTACAGGGGCGAAACTAAGAACCCGCCTCACCAAGTTGGGCTCGAGTGTCGGGGTCCGACACCATTCCGATACAAAATCAGCGTATATCTCTGACATGTTGGGATGAGCAGCGGTGCGGGTGTCGTTCCCCACGGAGGTTTCGGGAGAGTCCTTGACAGCTGTTGTAAGCCGCTCGTTGGCGAATTGGAGGGCATCGATCAGCTTTTCACTGTCCACGAGTTGAGGATCGTTTTCAACAGTATCTTTGCCCTCCTCTTTGGGGAGGGTAATTTCGCGGAGTCGTCTGGTGGCATGCATCTGGATTGCACGAGGATCATCGGGTAACGCTTCTTGCAGAAGGGAATAGACATGGTCCAACAATGCGGTACGAAGACGGTGTTGACATGGATAACTGCGAATGAGCGCTTCCAGTTCCACGAAAAGCTTTACTGTGGGTAGTGCTTGATGGAATGCTTGATAAATGCTTGTTCCAAAGGGTACGACCATAAAGGTACACACCTTTTGTTGCACTCGACAGAGCAGACTTGACGATGGCACCATCCATGATCGCTTTGCGTGCAGCCTCACCTTCATCGCCGCCCTTTTCGGCGGCTATGACTTCGTCTGGTGGCCGTTCTCTCTGTCCGTCAATAACAACGGTCTCATCAGTGCCGTCCACGTCGATGTCGGCCGCGGCTCCTTTTGCTTCTTGGGTCCCTTCGTCCTCCTTCATGTTAATTCCTAAAACACTCCACCGTCTTCGCATCCCTTCGATGAAACCAAGCTCCATCCGGATGTACTCCCTCCACATGTCTACGCTGTCTGAATTGAGTCGAAGTCCACGCTGTAGCAAAGAGCGAGCGGCAGACGGCGACATGTGTGATAATTCGTGAGATGCAGCCAATATGTAAAAGGAAGGAACATGAGGGTGAAGTTGCAGAGCGCTAAGCATCTCTCACGACGTCAGTCTCGTTTCCCGACCAAAAGCGTTGGATCCTACCGTGCGGTAATCCGCCCCACTAAAGCGCGCGCTCCTTCGCGTTTTGCAACCTGGATATACTGTATCCAGAGGCCCACGTCTGACTTGAACCTCTTGAGTGCACGTTCGAATATTTGGAACTGCCTCCGGACGAGTGCATAGTCCGATATCGTTGTGTTTGCTTTTGGAAGGTCTGGAGAGAAGTGTGAGCGATGTTGATAACATAAAATACAAATCCAGGCGCGTACTCAGGCGTTGGAGTCGTTTTCGTCGCAGCTGTTCGAGACCCATTTCATACGCTGCATACCGCAAAAAGTCACTCTTCTTTGCGACCCGACGCACGAGAGCCGTCTCGAACTGAGTCCGTTTTTTCAAGATTTGTTTCACCTCAGCCTACGCAACACGAGACGTGAGTCTTTGCTGGCTGTACGAGGGCAGTTTCAGCGACGCACTTGGGTGAAGAGGCTTTTCTGGACCAGGTCCTTGAGCTCTGCGAGCATCTGATTGTTCCATGAGACGCATTTCAAGGATGAAGGTGTGCTGGGCTCGCCTGCTCTTGCTGAAACTGCACTCTCTCCATGGTGGCAGCTGGTGCTCGTCGACGTCGAGATCCAAGTGCTTGAAGCAAGGCGCGGGAAATATAATTTTGCCACTACGCAATCTAATCTAATCAGATACGATGGGCATGAAGGCAGTACTGGCGGTTCGATCGCTGGCACTAGGCACGTTCGTAGAGGTTGCGCGTTGAACCGGAACGATCGAAATAGAAACACGCTCACAGCAACGAGGCGCGGAATACGGTCCAGTCTGGCCAACGACTGGCTGAGAGCCAAGCATTAATGAGCTGAGCGGAACACGGACGTCGGATGGATATCAGTGTCTAGAACGATGCATCGCCATGCAGCGCTGATCTGGGCGAACCCCACAGCGGTCCCAGACGCTACGAGCCCAGTCCCGGCGCTCATCGCCATGGCTGGTCGAGTGCGATGAGTGGGATCGATATAAAGTGGCCAGCGGCGGAGAACCAATTCGCACCGGTACCGTTCTCATCCATGGCGCCAAAGACTCATCGTGCTGGTGCGACTGGTCTCCCCCGCACACACTCCCGCTCCTCCTCCACCGGCTCGTCCAAGGCTGCCCTCAATCTCCATTTCACTCAGAAAGACCCGTCCCAGCCGAAGCAGCCAGAAAAAACAAAGAAAGTCGGCCATGTACACGAAGTATGCATCATTCGACTAATCGTCTTTTGTTCTCAGCGCATTGTCTGATTGTTTTCTCTGTCTCGTTTCCAGTCGCACTCGCGAAATACGTCACCTCTTCGGCGGGTGAACAGTACAGCACGGGTAGCTTCAAGAGAACACCTGCAGGCTCTCCGCTACGCACCACCCACGACCCAACGCCAGCAGGGGGGAAAGACAAAGGCAGGCTTCACTCTGGCTAGCCCTCCTGCGGAGGACGACGACGAATGGGTGTCCAGCGAAAGCGGTGTCGTCACACCAAATAGTCCTGGCTCCGGCCAGACACCCATCGACCAACACAAGCCCATACCCGCGGGTCCACCTGTCGATGAGTTCATTCCTCGGCCAGATACGCCGCGGGCACTACCTCAGTCCCTATCTCGCGTGCCTACTATCCGTGCCCCAGGGGCGCCCACGAAGACATCTCTGTCACTTGCACGTGCGCCGCAGGCTTTGCAAACTGTGGCAGCGCCACCATCTAGTCATGCAGAACTAGCCTCTCAAACAGAGCTTCCCTTCACCGATTCGCGCATCATGGAGATACGCTCAGCGACCACCTCCCCTACTCATCGAACCCATCATTCATCGCACAAACGCCTATCGATGACCCGACCTCCCTCCATGCATTCCACCACCAGTAGATCAGAAGTGCCGTTACGTCCGCATCCTCTGATCCGTGGTCAATCATTTGGCCAGGGTGTGTCTATGACACCCAAAGTGGTACCCCTCGCTCCATTGACGGTCACGTCAGAGGCATCGTCTGTGGTGTCACCAGGTCATGATCAAACAGAGAAGTTATCAACATCCCCATCCAGCGTGAAGACGACATGCGCACAGTCTGCGCCAAATCGTCGAACCTCGGTTTCTTCTGTGCATTCGGTAGCCACGCTTCCGAGTCAAGCGCAGATTCAATCGCATTTCCTCGGGAAAGCACACGACCGCCATCGAACAGTGTCCTCGATGTCCTCCAACTCTGTCCAAGCGCTATCTTCGTTGGCATACCTTCCCACGACACGTCCATCCACTCCGCAGTACACTGCCCACTTCCCCCCTGCCAGCATCTTTGCAGGTTCCGAGGTAGTTCATCCACTGCTGCCGCCTCCTTATCTCAGCACCCACATGTCTATTCTCACGCATAGGAGCCCGTTGAAAGAATCGTATGACAGGGTCATTGCTGCAAGGGAATTACAGAAGCGCGACGGCGGAAGGACTTGCAAGGCGTGAGGCTTCACGCTGGTATTTGGTGCAGTTCTTGATACCCACTGGTAAATATCGGACGGCCTTAAAGCTTCATTTATTCATGTTTCTATACTTTCTATTCTGTAAACTGCATTACATACCAATGGACCGTTGTTTTACTAATTAACACATGCGCTGATACCATACGTACCCTCTTATTGTGGTGCTGATGACACTCCAGGTTGTGGTGGTCACTAGAACATTTTCTGATGACAGTTAGTTTGACGTCGTCCTTGACGGATGCAGTGATGTGGCAGTGACGTGTCCACGACTTGCGTACGCGACGAACCCAAGTGTTCATCGACACCGTACTTACCCCTCTGACCACCGCCAACAAAAAACATCCACAACTTGAATGTGGCTCTCCGATGCACAGAGTCGGTGCCCTGCCCAACTCACTCGCATTCCTATTCAGCTCACCGTTTTTCACGCATAGAGATCGGTGTCGCGCTCACGACGTTTGGGACGGTGTTCATGTTCTTGGGCATAATGCTCTTCTTCGACGCTGCCCTGCTTGCACTCGGAAACGTCAGTTTACTACCCCGCCAACCTGCTCATGCACTCACCCACCCTTCCTCTAGATGTTGTTCCTATCAGGTCTCACACTCATTATTGGACCCCAGAAAACGTTCTACTTTTTTGCTCGCAAGCAAAAGTTGCGTGGAACGATATGCTTCCTCGGCGGCATCCTGCTCGTCTTTTTCAAATACCCGTTCATTGGGATGATCGTGGAGACCTTCGGATTTTTGAATCTCTTTGGGTGCGCTTGTCTGCTTGAAATGGTCTTCGCGTGTCTCTCACGTCTCCGCGATTTAGCGACTTCTTTCCCGTCGTCCTGACGTTCCTGCGACAGCTCCCTGTCGTTGGCACCTTCTTGTCACTACCCTACGTACGAACGGTGAGTTATATTGGTCACATGTCGAATCACCCAGTGACGGCGTCATTGTAGGTCGTAGACCGTTTAGCAGGCTCAAGAACCTCGGCGGTTTAATCGCGGATTCGCTCACCATATTTCACTTATTGCTAGGTAGCTCACTCTGATAGAAATTGGTTGGAATTTACGTGTTACAGGCGTCATAAATCCGGAATATCGTTAAGTCATTAAATCCTCGGAACCCGGAAAATTCTGCTCTAGTTATCTGGGCGCCCATTCTCATACCTCCTCCAGAAACTCACGCGAACGATTCCTCTTGTGGTGTGTCCGGAGTGATATCCCCGGCAGCCTGAACGTTATTTTCCAGTGCTGCTTTCCTCTCGGTCAACTCGTCTCAATTTCTAATTGTGAAACCATTCTTGATTCCCTGGTCCACCGCGAGACCACTGAAGAGCCTCAGGGACAAGTACGGGAGAGAAGATACAGACACTTACATTGCGTATAGTATCATTGCAATGTACCCTGTCATCGGGACAAGATATGACCCGACTAGTGTATGCCAAATCAACCAATGCGCCCCTACCTCCGACACCCTAACACCGACTTCGTAAGCTGGCAGGTGAGTACATGAAACGGGCTTACCATGACGATCAAACCCGATCCTTTCCTTGTATATTTGCCAAGGTTCTTGGTGCCGAGAATGAAAATACGTGGATAGCAGATAGATTCGAACATGCATCCGACACCACCGTACCTCGGCAGCTGTGAGACCAAGAGACAGAAGAAGCTGCAGAAGAAGCTGCAGGATGCAAGCAAGAAAGCTGGGTCGGTAAAGTTTGAAATCGCCACCGCGACGAACCTGCAGGCTAGTTCGTATCCCCCGTGCCAAGCGTTGATAGAAAACCCTTACCATTCGATGTGAAAGTGATTTGACAGAACGAAAACAACTCGCCCGTTTTGGATTGGCTGATGCCAACTCCTTGATCAACAAAAAAAGTTGACAGCCACAGCGGCTTGCGCTCTGCTGATACTGCGTTAGCTACAGAGATTACTTGAGGATTCACCGAAAACGTACCAGTAGGCGGTCTGTGCGACAAAACCAAAGATACAGCGGTACTGTTTCCAGAATGGACCTTGATCGTCCTGCAGTCCTGCGTCTTGCATGTTTTTAACCCACCTTTCTACGCGATCGAAAGCTGAATCGAATATGCAGGGTTTACCTCGCCGTTGCTGGCCTTGGTGCCGTTCTTAATGTTTTGTTCTAATATGCCGCCTCTGTCTTTCTCCATTCTTAGTTTATAATGTCGTTCAGCTTCGCGACTCTACGCGAAATAACTGAGGATGCCCTCGCCGAGGAGATACCACTGCACTGTACAGAGAGAGGTCGCATTTGCGCCCGTGAAGAACCACCATGATGTAATGAGAGGTCCATAAAAACTAGCTACTCCTTGGAAGCCTCGAGTGAAATTAAGAGGAGCGGCTGCGTATTGAGGGGTTCCCAAAACTGAAATGTAGGAATTTGCTGCGACCTCGAGAAGCTAAACCGCATCCTAAAACATGACGTTCCGCTCAGAATGACATCCACTCAGAAGCGCCGAATCACGTACCGATGACAAACGTACTTCCAACGAATCCACAATATTTCCTGAACTTGGCATATATAATGGCCAAAAGAATACATAAAGCGCCAAGCGAATACAGAGTTAAACCGATATGAATGCCTTTCCATCCATCTAATCAACAACAAGAATCGATCTTTCATGGAATAGGTTACCTTGTATCCTACCCGTCTCGTCTGTTTGGGGTCAGCGCCGGGTCTATCGAACGGAAAGACGCGCAAAATATCCTGCGAAAGGTGCCCACACAAAGTATACTCCCTGACACGCCCGTCAAGTGAAATTCTGTATCTGTGTTCTTTGTTTGTTCACGAAACAAGCAAACTGAAGCATAGTGCTCTGCAGCTTGCTTATACCGGACACGGTTTGGAAGTGGGAATAAAGGGCATCAAGAAACTAGCGAAGAGTGAAATCAGCGTCGAGCTCGGTGCAGCACAACGTAGCGCTTACACCATAAGCGAAGCCCCCTGTCAAGTTCGTTAGGCTCTAGGTTTTGTGGAGCGGAATCAACAAACAGCTCACAAGTAAAGAAAAAGAGTCATCACGAGGGCGAAAGCGTAAGCTCATTGTCGTCCGCTGAGTTGAGATCCTAAACGGTAGCACCCTAGATAAAGAAATCAACGTGAGCCGTTAAACGACAGAACATACTAGTCGTTCCCTTGGGGGGTGCCATTTCTTGTGCAAGCACTACTGGCAGAGCTGATCAAGAAAATGGGGTCCAAGAACAGCACCCCAGTGGCAGAAGGTGCTTATAACGATGGGCTAGAAGTTCCCGGTTCCGACACGGTGGATATAGCACACGTATGTATGGGGGCCGGGGCCGCTGGGCGGATACTACTTCAGCTTGGCTCTCATCTTGTTCGCGCCACTCAATTTGTGACGTAAAACGGGACATAACGAGCAAGTAGAGCTTCCGGAACAGGCGGGAAAAGACGCAATTATGTAGATGAAGGTGTGGAGCACTCAACTTGAAATGACTGCTAGCGAGGTGATCATGCGGAGTCCCAAGTCACTCGGCCCAGCTTGCCCACCGGACTGCGGTCCGTTTCCAGTTTGATACGCGAGTGTGTCCCCGTGTGTCTGGACGGAGAGCTGCCACGCAGTTCAACGTTGTGACGGGATTGGACGCAAAAACCTAAGATAAGTTGCTGGATGGTCCTGGTCAGGACCGAGTTAGTCGCGTAAACACCGACCTGCGATCAGTCCGCAGTGTAGCAGCCGCACTTTGAAACACTGAGACATTAATTGGTCTCGACCGATGATCATGGTCTGGGACCAAAACAAATGACCCGCCAGCTATGGTGCAACGCCGCTCGCCAATAGGAATTCACCGCTGCCATGGTGATAACGCACCAGCATCACATAACTCCCGAAGCGGGGTCATTACCCCAAATCGATGGAACGGTTGGCGATGTCATCACCTCTCATCTCGTACATTATCGTGAGTACAAAAGTGCCCGTCACGGTCAAAGGAATCAGCACTTACAGCTTTGGGCAGCAAAACTACGCTGAAACGAAGCGACACTACCCAACAGAGGGTCGCAGAAGATGGAAACTGAGGATAGCGCAGCAATTCTGGACCACAGTAGTAGGGTCAGGTGGTCAATCAGCCGAACATGTAAACTATGCCGCCAACTGGCCAGGTGCCCTACTGATCAGTTTGATTCCCAGGGAGTCTTGCCAGAACCAACATCCACTGCGGAATTTGAGAGTGATCCGGACCCGTTGGATGGGGTTACTCGCGACGTACCCGAGTTGGGTCTTATTGTCCGCACAGACTTTTCGGATGAACCTTCCTGGGCGGCGTTTTGCACCCGTCTTAAGGACAGCGAGAAAGAACTTCAAGTTGTCCTGGGAGGCGGTCAGGTAGACGAAAACGCGTCGAGACCTGGACCAGCTGATGATTGCGTGGATGACGGCGACCAAGATGACACTGATGACGAAGACGCTCCTCCTGCGATCTTCCACATCATAAATCCGTCTCCTCCGCAGGAGCGCGAGCTCCTGGCAAACATCTCAAACCTGACAGCTCTGCGACTTTTCAACGACGTCGATGTTCGCCCATCCCCAGCTCCCCCTCGTGGTGTAAGACGCATCAATTCCCCGAACAGGCTCGTGGACTATCACGGCTGGCAGGAGGTATATCAAGGGAAGAATGTATGGATGTATGACAAGCAGTCCAATGCCGATCAATGTGTGCGTGTTGTCAGCCAAAGCGGAGACATGTACGGTACAGCGACGTAAGTCTGTGGGTCTCTG
>JBBPOB010000580.1:0-15069 GCA_038091275.1 Tylopilus subfusipes | reverse complement strand
GTATTATACTGATTTCAGCGTATGGACAGACAAATGGTGCTCAGGTCCCACCAATAACTCACGTCGCAAAGGCTATGGCACTTCTTATACAGGGAGAACGAATGGAAGTAGATGCTTTTGGAGCCCTCCAGCATGGCAACACCAAAGGCTTTGTTGAATGCGTCAAGGTAAAGAGTATAGTCTGTGATAACTCACACGTTTTAATTCGCTGTTTCTAGTCCGTCATCTCGTTCGAGATGGAGCTTCGTGATAAACTAGATCATGGGTTAGAACTCGCTGAGCTTCCCCCATTGGGAGACGCGGACTCCTACCCGTGGGTGAAAGTACGCGTTTACGCAAAGACTTCAACCAATGTAATTTCATGCATCTGAGCAGACATGCAAGCTACTCCTCTTGGCGGAACATTGCATACAAACAGGGAAACACGACAAGGGCCTACGACTATTAACGAAGGCACCTGATCTTCGGCCGTTTTTTCACATTCAAGAGGCAAAGACAATACTACTGGTAAGACGTGACAACTGATACATGGTGTTTGATACGTCTATTGACGTGCTTTTGTAAGATATTTGGTTGGGATATCTACGATCTGCATTACATGGTTCAGCAACTAATATGTCAAACCCTGTTTACATCCCGGCGTACGCGAAAGATGATGGACTTTCTACAAGTGAGCGATAATCGCCTAGACGAAGAAAATCAAGCGAGGAAAGCGGGCCTCGGTTGGCTCGGCGGTCAGTGGCAGATCCTCAAAACTGGACGCAAGTTGTTTGACAACTAAATTACAGAGAAGTTAGGTGACGAAGCCATGTGCCACAGGATGTTTGATGATGCCGTCATGTGGTACTCTATGTCATTCAAACTTTGCCCCGAATCACGGGTTATTGACCGCGGATCAGGTGAGTTTGGATACGACTCATTCATGCCCTGTACTCAAGTAATATGTTCAAGAATTCGCAGAGAAATGTCTTTCGGCGATAAAAGTAGCCAGCGATGCGGCAGATGGAGAAACTGCGCAGGACTTGGCCCTGATAACATGTCCTCGCTACAAAATATCAACGTGAGCGCGTCAGCGTTCGAGCACACAATGTTATACCATCACCTCAACGTTCTCCGACGGTCCTCCAGGTCCATGTCGTTGCTAGAAGAATAGTTGTGAAGTTCTGCTTGTGAGCGCACGAAGTGGACTCTCACCTCAACGTTGTGTTGCGCACCCGAGGACTCGGGCTTCGTTTCGCCGGAAGCATTGGCAGGAGTTCCTTCTGGATATGGAGTGGTCTCGGGCGGTTGGTTCGATGTAGCGGGAGAATTGGCAGGAGCGCCTTCTGGACGTGGAGTAGGCTTGGGCGGTTGGCTCGACGAAGCGGGTTTGGGGGGAGCTTTCTTCTTCTGTGAGTCAAAATATCAACAAGGACGATGTTCGTAAATAGATCGAAGCGTGAACAAACCTGTGGTATACGAATGGACTTTGCAACCACCCGCTGAACCAACGGGTCAGATATCCATGCCCTGTCAATGGGAAAACAGGAGCACACTCACTTTTACTCGCTGGCCGGGGGCGATCGTTGAAGGTCTGTCGTGCGAAGGTGTTGCTTTTGTTTGTGGTGTACTCATCTGGGCAGGCTCCTCTGCGACTGCTTGATGAGGTGTCCTATTGTGACTGGTCCGGTTCATCATTGTTCTAAACCACCCCCCACGGGTTCGCCGTTGGATTCCCTCGGATGACTCGGCGTTGACAGGATTCAGCTTTGGATCAGGCATCTCGACAGACGAGGTCATTGGTGGACCAGGAGGCGGGGGCGCGTTAACATGGGACGAGTCCAGTGGTAGCGCAGCGGGCTTAAGAGGATGTTCGTCCGACGCTGGAGAGGGAGGCTATAATATGTTGTTAACACGAGGTACTAGAGAAGACGCCTCGCTACCTACCTGCTCGTAGTCGAATGACGGGGCCGACGTGCTCGGTGGCAACTTGGTCTGTTATCACCGTCAGCAGTGTCTTCGGGGAAGAGCCGTACCTCAAGCAGAGCGTCGTCGTCGTCGTCGTCGTCGTCTCGGCTACCCGTTTCCTGTTTTGCAGGCTGTTCCGAGCCCGCATTTTGGGTCTGACGACAAGAGCATTCATCGGACTGTCGACGACCGAAACCATCGACAAGTACTTACGTTCTGGGTTCAAATTGAACAAAGATTTTATGAGGTAGGACTCTGGAAGAATGCCGCTAAGCTCCCAGATGTTGATCTTCCCTGAGCCGCGACCTCCACCACTTGCGAGATGACTACCATCGGGCGACAAGGCAATGCACCATGTCTGCCCAGTGTCCTCGACAATGCCAATTTGAGTGTGAGTCGAAGTGCCCCGAAATGACACAGAACGGCCAGCACAGGAAGCAATGGATGTGTTGTTTGCAGAGAGTGCGATGAACATGCGACCCAGGTTGCCCTCATGGATTTGCCATTCCACTACATAGTTGGGATCCGGTGGAGGAAAGACTTGATTTTGCCGTCAGTGGATGTGGCGAAGAGTTGTTGGCCGTCCAGAGTCCAGGCAATAGCAGTCAACGAAATGTAACCGCCAGCCACTGTATTTTTGATGGAGATGAGCTGGTCACCGCTGTGAGTATCGAAGATCCGAATCAACGAGTCATTGCGGCAGGCGGTGGCGAGACGTGTGCCATCTGGCGAGAACTTGACTGTAACACTGCCGACATCACCGCGATGTTTGAGTGGGCCAACCAGTCTCTCCCCAGTCATGATATTTCCAGATGCTCGCTGCCTTCGAGTCGTGATGAGAAAGTCGGTCACTTTGTCGCCAACATCCGATACCTCTCATTACTCCCAAGTTAAGCACTATGCACGAGAACGAGCGCTGTTCAAAGCCTCAAACGAGATCCTCGCTGATCTGCTCTGATGGAACTTACATAGTACGCTGTGGAAACCGGGTAACTCCGAACCGGTGCCCAACACGGCGAGGCGCAAGTCATTTCGCATTCGTTCGCTTCGCTCTTCAAGCTTCATGCATCATGAGTCGCTCCAACCAGGATGTGTATGCAAAACATTTACCATGCGCTGCCTATGGATACCCTTTGCGGATGCCAGAGCCAATGGACAACCTCCCACAAGATTACCAAGACAGGGGACTTCAAATCGGGGACGTCGGCATTGTTGACTGCGACGGCCAGTTTGACGTCCTGTTCAACATTTGTAAAGATCGCGACAACATTCTCCATAGTTCTCACGGAGTCCCTGAGGACTTCCAGCCTGTTCCACCAGGGGAGGTCAAGCACATCAAGAACCCAATATCTCCTGGCTCGATCCACTCCCATGGCATAAAGAAGGTCCCCCTTCCAAACGAACCAGGGTACTCCGAATTGCAAACACTCTACCATTTTCTGACCAATACTGTCGCCTCAGGCTGGCCGACTATGCATTTGAGTCATCCACCCACGCTGGCGCTGTTCTTGTATTGCCGCACAGCGTTCAATCCGTTAAACTCTCATCACCTGCACACTTTCGCGAGGTAGCAATAAAGAACGCGCTTCGCTGGCATGAATTTGCCAAAAAACGCTGTCGTGACCAGCATCTCCGTTGCTCCCTTTACCTCATCACCGGCTTTTACAAAGCTTGTTGCTGGTCTCTCTGTTCATTCGCCAACCCTGTAGGTACGACTGGAACAATCTTTGTCAGAAGGGATAACAACAACAACAGTCTCAACATCCACAACAACCTTTCCGACATCCATGACCACGATCCCACCATCTACATAATGGACTCCACGTTTATGAGCGATCGTCGGAACAGTCCCGCTGGTAACAGCACCAATCAAACCGTTTTCGTAACTGGCTTCAAGATTACAATCAGCAACTTACTTTCAGTTCCTAGGGTTGAGGAGGTCACAAAACCGGAAACAATCTGGTCTAGACTGGTTTATCTGTTCATGGCCTGCCTCAGCCGGTTAAGCAGTTTTTCAGGCAGCCACAGACAGAGTACAACTATAGGTAAGCTCTGAATGTTACCGCTCACGGACTTCCTGACGATCTGCTAATGGCCAACAGGTGTGAAACACCGACCGAAGTTATCCCAGGTTAGTTTTACAATTGCATCTGTTTTGATTCTAATGACTGACTTGTTCTTCAGCCTTTCCATCCTTCCGATGTCATCAACCACTTTCTCCTAAGCAAGGTGATAACGTCACTATACTAAGCATGCTGGGTTTCTTATGACGAATTGGTCAGAATCCAAACGCCGGAGTAGCTATCACCCATGACAACCAATGGATGGATATGATGAAGGTAGTCGCTATTGTGTATTCGTCTTACACGTATCTTACTCGTCCACTAGAGAGGAATGACGCAAGCGGACCTTCTGCAAGAGGACCACCTTGAAATATTCTTGACGCAATGCTTTGACGTTTCTGTCGGCGCAGAACATGAAAACAGTAGGTTTTTTGGTCACTATCATCACCAATCACTGCTAATTACTATTCCTTAGCTCCTGTTTTTCTACAAGAGAAAGCGTGCGTTTAGGTGTTTCGCTTACATTCATGGACATTTAAGACCGAGTTGACAGCGGTGGCACCATGGATTCTGACTCCGCCGGGATTGCTTCGCATAACCCATCACCTGAACACGAGATGCTGGACCCTTCTACTTCCGAGCTTGGGGCATCGCCCCCACCTACTCCCACAGATATCTCATCCCCTACCACACCCGAGCCTGATGTATCGTCATCTTCGACATCTGAGTTTGAGTCCCCTCTCACGTCCAAGCCTGATAATTTATGTATTGTCGTTACGCGTATGTGCACGTTTTCTTAGAAACCTTGGAGAATTCTTATTTATGGTCATTGTCTTGCAGATATTCGTGCCCAAAATATATCCCTTGGACTCAGGCGGATCCCCGCTGGCTTTTATGTTCTAGTCCGGTTCAACGGCAGCCAACGAAGAACTCAAAACAAGTCTATACGATTGAATGAAAGCAGTATCGAATGGGAAGAACAGATTCTGCTGTGAGCATATCATATTCCGCTTGCATACAGGCGTTGAGTGTACCTAGGCCCTCTGAGGCGCTTGACAAGGTCCAGTTCATGGTTTATGCTTCCTTCGAACTAGGGCCAACGTTGGGGAGCGGGGAGGCTCTTTATACATCAGAAATTCCAGTGGAGTCAGTCAATGGCACATATTGTGAGTGAACTGTGTACGTGTGACATGCTGAGCCGCAAGATCTCATTGTCATTATAGTAATCAAGCTCTCTTCAAGAGAATTGGGGACAGAAACTCCTGATCCTTCGCTGCTAATTACCATGGGACGATGGTATTCTAATCGTCTGGCTATAGCCCCAAGCAGAGATGATAGTAATGTGATTGCTCCTGTATTCGCTCATGCCAGTTGGTTGATGACTCCTTGTTAGCAATTGGACGTGGAAGAGAAGTCAGTCCTCGTTCGCGAGACAGATTTAGGGCAAGAAGCTCTCCTTCGCTACCACAGTGAATACCAGAGAGAACATCTCGAGAAGGCCATCCAACATTTTGAATGTGCTTGGCACAATCGTCATTTGGCACGCCAATGTCATGCGGTGGTACTTGTCAACTTCGCGAAGGCAAAGTTCATAAGCTATCAGATCGATCCAACAAGCGCAAAGTTTGACGCGTCCATCCAACTGTATCGAGAGGCTCTTACCCTGCGCCGTCCTGGCCATCCAGACAGGCCAGGAACATTACTACAGCTTGCTCAAGTTCTGTTATTCCGCTACGAGAAAGAGGGGTGCGATGAATCCGTTGCAGATGATATCAACAGGCTTATGACTGAGCCTCAAGTTTTTACTGAAGACAGTCACGAACGCCGAGCTGCAGAACTCGTGGTCGAAACGCTCAAGCGATGCAGAGTCGTAAACTCTGGAAGCTTAGCCGAGCTCGACGAGTTGGTTCCGAAATTGAAGTGGAGCGCGAAGGTGCCTCCATATGGCTACTTCGACAGACCACAACGATTGATCAATCTCAGCACAACATTGTGGAGGCGCTATGAGCAGCACGGTGAACTCGCTGATCTTAACGACTCATTGGAGATAAACAAGCAAGCCTTGCAGTTGCTCCCAGATCATCATCCTGATAGGCTTCGTGGCCTAAGAATTCTCGGTGCCACTTTATGGAGAGTCTTCAAGATCCGTGGGGACCTCAGCTACCTCAGAAAGTCGATTACACTCAGCGAAGAAGCTTTGCAGCTCATACCGGAAGGACATCCTGAGCGCCCATACTGGGTCACTAGTGAGTTATTCTGTTACCAATTTTGTTGATGCACGCATGACCTTGCGGCTCAGACTCTACAAGTTATCATGCTGAGATGTTGGAACGCTTTGGTGACACCGCCTTTGAAGTTGAGAAATATGACGAAGCGATTGCGCAGTACTCTCAGGCTATAGTTATGTTACGGTCAATTCACTCGTAATTTATGCCTCCAGATCCTCCGTGAGGGTCTGCCAAATTACTATGCAGAAGTATGAGGTATACTTGATGTATCTTTTCTAACAACGAAAATTGCTTGGATACATAAAGTTGGGTTATAGATACACTGAATTAGCGTGCTGGTGTTCTTCTCAATCGTGCAGTCTTCCCGAACTACCAGAACATTGGACACCTTATCATCCCAATCACGTACTTGCATATTTTCCCACCTCAACTTGTGTTGCTTGAAGGGTCGGACGATCGGTACTAGTAGTAGTACTCGCCCTCAATCACCACCTGTGTTGAATGTTGATCAATGATGATCGATGATCATCTAAATGGAGTATGTACTTCACCAAACTTGAACACTGAAGCTCTGAAGCACATTATCTGCGGTCATCCACTGGCATCGAAGTTCCGCTCAACGATCGATTATCGATCAAATCGTTCTCCTCACGCCTCAAGCCAGTGATTTGCCGAAGACGGGGGGAAATGTCTAGACAGGATCCTCAGAGTGGAGCATCTGAGCTTGAACAAACAGAAGGTGACGAGCATGAGTCGCTCAACAGTTAGAGCCTGAGCCTAACTGACTACTCTGTTGGCAAGATAACCTGGGACCAGAGTCTCAGATCAGTGCCAATGAAGGTCCATCTCAGCCTTTGCCACCGTCCTTTGGTAGCGAGCGGGACCAAGTTGACCCATCGGACTCCTTCACCCACCGTTTAGCCGGCCTTTACATCAAGCGGAGCAAAGCAGCTGAGGAGGTGCAGCAATGGAACCTTGCATTGGAGGATGCAAATAGGGTATGACGAGTTTGAACTCACTTCCAGCCCTTTTTGAACCTGATCGGATTTCAGGCAATCGATCTGGACCCTCAGTCCCCTCTGGCCCGCGAAAGAGAAGAAGCTGTCAAGTACGCGAAGCGGGAATACGATCGTTCAGTCTCACGCACTCGGGGTTAGTGCATTGAAGATTCGATCCTAGTTGTAATTTCATACTCAGGCTTTGCACGTTCCGCCAGCCGAGAAGAGGGATGCCATCAGGCAGTCCATCAGAGAGGCCATAAAGGACTGGCCGCCCATGCTCATCAATACTCTCACCGGTCGGGGTTGTAACCGGGAACAGCAAGAACTCGCTTTCGAGGATATTTCCCCGTTCAAGGAGTATCTATCCTCCGATTCTACGACACCACCAATCCGAAAATCACTCGTCGCTGCAATGAAAAAGTATTGCAAGTATATCATGCTCTCGCATGCGTGGGAGGGGGAAAGTTCTGTGTTCGATGTTATCGGAACACGGTCGTTGTATGATCTGTCCTCCCCGCATTATGTCGACAAACTGCGGTGCTTCTGCGACGTGGTCCGCGAAGCTGGGTGTTATTGGGCATGGTCAGACACATCCTGTATGGTTGAACATCAATCACATGGAGGAGAGTGGCTGGAGGAAGCACCAAGATCCACTTATGACTGGTACAAACATGCGTGGCGCACCATCGTTCTCCTCCGCGGCGTGCAAAATCCATCTCTACCTCTCTCGGTAAAAAACAGCATTTGGATTACTCGGTCCTGGACCATTCACGAATACGTCGCCGCCCGCTTTGTCTGGTTTTACAGCGATGATTGGAAGCCGTATCATAACCTGGGGACTACCAACCACAAATATTCACCTATCGTGGTTGCGGAAATCCAGGAGGCAACCAAGCTTCCTGCGGAGAAGCTGCTGAAACTTCATGCGGGGCTCGCGAACGTGCGCGAGAAACTTCAATTGGCTGCATCTCGTCATGCAACAGTACCGGAAGATACTGCATACTCCTTATGCCCTTTATTCGATATCTCAATGCAAGCGAGGTATGGCGAGGGAATGGAGTTCGCTGTTGGGCGTCTATTGGAACAGATCATAACTCGCTCGGGTGACGTGGTCGTCCTTGATTGGATAGGAAATCCTGGTTCATACAACAGCTGTCTTCCTGGCAACCTCCGACCATACAGCACCGCACAGTACCATGTACCGTCACCGGTAGTCAACATCTCGGCATACTTCCCGGAACTCGATATCAATGCCATCCTGTTGTATAAGCGACTCGTTGCTCTTGAATCGCCACAAATGACCGACAGGCACCTACGCCTTCCTTGCATCACCTTTCGTGTCAATTTGCACGTCATCGAGCCTGGTGTTTATCGTATGAAGCTGCAAGGTCTCAAGGACGTGGAAATTCGAACGATGAATGACCTATCTACGATGTCGAAGAACCTTGTACTCGTCCATCCCTGGATCCGTGTGCTGGCTGGTTCCAGCACAGGTTCGACTGTTGTCAATGCTCTTGGAGGTGGGTGTGAACCGTCCGTCACATATGTGCAAGGCAAGCGCTGAGCAGTCCTTTGTTTGCAGGAGACAGCTCAAGCGAACGCGCGAAAGCTTTGCAGCTTGCGGCACGTCTTCGACAAGAATTTGGTGCACTGTTACTGAAAGAGTCTCCGCAGAAGGAATACAGGAGGGTTGCGGCTGACACCAGCATCAGGGTGCAGCTGCTGGACGATGCATCTTTCTCCCAGCTACTGGAGAATGTATGTGTGCTCGACGTGATCTAGTGTTCTAATTATAGGCACCGCAGTTTTCAGATTTTTACATGCTAGTTTACTTTCATCATCTACATTGTACAAAATGTAGGCCATCTTCCGTAAGAGTCCACGAGAAATCACATGTTTGCGTAGCCTCCCCTTATCGTGTGCTAGGCAGACACTAACTATTGTAAGTAGTCTTGTAAGGTGACTAGACTTTAGCTTATCCGAATCAGGGCAAGAGTCAAGTGAGAGCTGCTGTCTGGTGGCGTCTGCCGTGGTGAGCGGGTGCAAGGCATAAGGAGTCTCCGACAGAGATCAGGCCTTCAGCTTCAGGCCTCAAGGAACGAGTTTGGTCGCCACCAGATATGAATGTCACCGAAGTTCTGTCGACATAATTCATAAACTGCTAGAAGACTATAGTAAAGCTGTACATCTCGAACAAAGGATTCGTTCTTAATACAAGGCAGCACTTAAAAGTTAAAACAGCCAAAGGTGTCAAAGGTGGGATTTCAGCACGAGGGCCTAGGTTGTGCTGGTTACTGGAGCAATACAATATACAAGATATATGACCACGATAATGGTGACTATGAGCATCGACCACAGTACGTAGCGGAACCAAGTAGTATTGGCGGGTCGCAAGAACTGTGAAAACGCAAGGAGGCGGGCTTGACAGATCGCAGAAAACCAAAATTCATGAACGGAGTTATGCTGGTCAGTGAAGTTGTGTGCGATCTCGTGAGCAACCGCGAGGAACCTGCAGCAATAGTATTCGTTAGACAGTTGAGTAGGGTGACACTGAGCGATGTAAACGGACCAGAACATTTGAGCATTCTGCTGGTCCCCCTTTTGGACTTGCTCGTCATCTGAAGCCATTGTTTGAGTGTTTTCCCAGCTCGGAGATGGAAACAAATTCACTCACGCCAAGCCTCGAAATATCGTAAATTGAGATAGATTACCCCTTGGCAATTGAATGCAATGCACCCTCCCGAAGCATCATAGAAAATACGCAGTGCTGTCACAGAGATACCATATACCTCAGAGAGAGTGATGATTATGTCCGCGAAACGAGCAAGTGGGCCATGCATGCGCTCCATAAGCGTGTCGGCATCGGAAATGCCTATCCAAGTGTACGCATCAGTGTTAGTAGAACATTTATTCGAGGCTGTGAAGACCGGAGATTACCTTCATCCACACAAACTTGGATGCCTTTCAATGATCCTAGTTCTCCCATGAACAATAGCTAGGGATGATCTGCACCAAACTCACCAATGGGACACAAAGTTCGGACATCCGCAGACTCCCTGCAGAAGGTGCTGCTCAAGAACTGACTCCCTCCCGCTCGAACATCTGATTGTTCCCCTCCCGATCCACATGCCTCTATGGCCCTCTCTACGTTGTTACCTAGGAACCAGTCAAGATGTGTCCGTGTCGTACTAGTAGGCACTTAAGAGACTCACAGATGTCAATCTGCCGCATCATTTCACATGACGTCCTGGATATGTGATGAGGCATGGCACAATACTCGAGGGTCGAACCTACCGAGACAAAGGGAGAGCAGTAGGTTGCCCGATAGTGTCCGAGGACTTGTTGGTAGAAACGTTGAGTGTCTCGCAAGTCTCCAATAAGACACTGTGAGCAGCATGGGGGAGGGGTGAGAACTGCAAAGTGGATTCAGGTAGGAAATTATGGTTCAACTGCGAATCGGGTTGAATGTCCAGCGTTGTCAATCGCTGTGGTGAATGACTGGTCGAAACGGAGCTTGTTGAATGCTTTTCCCCCGGCTCATTCCCCACGCCGTGACCATCTTTGCGCTGCCAGGAGATTTTATCGACTACGATGTATCCGATACTTGTTAGCCAATTGCGACGAACTCAGACAGACCAGACAAACCAAGAAAACCTCTTCGTTCCAAAGATTCCCTGTCTGCGGAAAGGATTGTCTCGAGGAGTAGCGTAACGTTCATTTTGTTTGTTCCGAGCAACAGTCGACAAAGAGCTGTAGCAACTCTTTGCATGCTGTCAGACACCACTGACAAAGGTACCAAGGGATATCCAAACAACTTACTCATACATGTCAGGTTTTCGCGTCTTCGAGATCCATAGCTCTATATGGTCGCCTTGACGCATCGCGGTCGCCCATACTTTTCTCGTTCGATTCAAGTTCCTGGTAATGAGAGTTTTGGAAACAATGATTTTCTTACACGCCTTAACTTTAAGGTGATCTAGGTTATACAAGATCGTGGCTTCAGACTTGGCATCAGTATACTTTTGAATGAACAGGGGGAATCGCTCGAGAATCGATGATTGAACTTCGGAGCAGGTCTTGGTAGTTCCGATGTCATGGAGATCATTACATTTCTCTGTAACGACCGCACTGAGGTAACTGCAGCCGAGCAACGCATAGAAGCCTATTGGTTTCGAATGGGTAAGTAGCTACCAAAGACTAAGATCAACACGCACGTTCGAGTGCCTCCTCTTGTGGGGCGACGAAGAGACAGTCACTAAATAGATGGTAGTCGCTGATGTCATCGACAATAACGACCTCCCGATGCGTCAGGAACTGATACTCGTAACCCCATCCGGGGTGGCCCTCGGATTTCTTCCGGCGCGAACCAAGCAGACTAGAAGTCTGGCTCATCTGGTATAGGATATCGTTGGAAATGTCCTGGCTGTGATAGGCGAGCTTTCGCAGCTCGATCAAGAAACTAGAATCAAGCAGGTGAGTGACAACCCAGTAGAGACCTGCCAACCTTACCCTTTATAACCCTCTGCCAACTCGAAGAACCTCTCAGGGTTTTCGATCAGTACCTGGGCAACGTCCTCTGTTGAAACCTTGTTCTTCGACCTACAGGAGAGTAGGAATTGGTTCGCCTTGGTATCGAAATTCACAAAAGCAAACAATTCCTCATAAAATTTGGGCTTTGCGCTTTGATCGATGTAACATTTAGCAGGAGGAAGCAACTTCGGAGGACTCGCTGAACTGATTGGAACAATCGGCAACTCGGATAGTTTCATGAAATCAGGGGGTGAGAAATCTGGAATGATGTCGACACATAAAAAAGGTAAGAACAACAGAAGACATACTTGTGATATGATCGAATAACACTGCAAACCAGCGACGGGCAGTTTCTTCATTAGGTGGGGGGGTCTTCCCCAGTAGGTCCAGGAGTTTTGATGTTGGGGGGTGTTTCATCACACCTAATTGATCCAAGGGGGCGTTCCGGTATCGGTCTTGTACCACAAACAAGCCAAGTGCTTCCCACTGAGTACTGGAGTATACCTAGAGTGAATGTTAGCAAGAACATGAATACAAGCAAGCCTCACACATACTTCTCCCAACTTCTTTAAGCAAGCGCGACCCTCGCTCTTCGCAGGAATGAATTCCACATCGCAGAAGTTCTCCGGCTTGTAATCAGAGTACTGCGAATGAAGTTTACCGTACAGATACATGAACGCAGTCTCTTGGACATCAACATCCGTCGATGAACAGAGTTCCACAATCTTTGACAGGGGCGGGAAGTGGTTCAAACCAAGGCGGTACAACATTTGGGCTAGAGGACAATTTTATCGAATAGAAGGAATGTATGTGGTGCATGGCTTACCCTCGGGTGATGAGTTTATCCATTCTTTCCCGCTCCATTCGATGACTGGTAGTCGGAGTCCCCGGAAGGTGTTGTCAGGCGGATAGAGTTCCTCAGCACGGTAACGAGTATTTTCCTCTTCGTTACTCTGGAAAGTTTCCACGTTGAAGATTCTGGACAATTTGAGAAAAGAAAGGTCCTCGGAAGTCAACAAGGGACCCTCTTGGACAAGATAGTCGAGCAAGTTGAACGCGGTCCGTTGAGCTATCTCCAGCATTCTGATCACTTGTGTATGAGCAAAAAAAAAAGAAAATACTATAGGAACCTACTGATGCAAAAGTAACTTGATTGGAAGATTCTTCCGAACTCCAATAAAAAGAAGGAATGCTTTCATGTTCTCGTCAACTTCAAAACCCAAGTTGCACCCGACGATTGGCAGGTCAAGGTGGTGGAACAAGGTATTGTCTCCAATAGGAAGGTACGAGGATTCTGGGCAACACAAGCCCTTGGACGTAGGGATACATGATTTGTTCCTGAATACTTCCCTTGATTGACTTCGCATATCTTCATGGAGTTGCGGCCATACGCGGGAAACGGTGCCGAGGACACGACGAGCCCAATCGATCGACCGGGTCAAGTCGTGTTTCTCGTCTGCCGACATGACATCAGGACTTGATATGTGTTGTAACCATGAAGCAACGGTGAATTCTTTCCAACCGAAACTAGTGAGCTCCTCGCGACTAAAACTCTGGCTGACGCCAAGGGGAATGAGAGACTGAGGAAGCGACCCGTCGGGTGGTATGTGGACTCCAAGAACTTCTCGATCGATGAAGTAGCTTATCGACGATAGGTGTATCTCCCCGCGTGTGCCACAAAGAATAGCCACACCGAAAAGATCAGCCGTAGGCGAGGTCAAATCTGTTCGCCCTATCCACCAACGAAGACATTCTACCAGCTCCTCGACATCAAGGGCACGACAACGTAGGCTTCGTAAAACGTCTGATAGCGTTGTTGAGGGGATCTTGTGTTGACCTGGGAGTGCTGCAATAAAGTTCCCGCTGTCTTGCATGACACTTTGCGAGAGCATGGGTAAGGACTTGAGAAACTTGGCGAACACCGGGTCAAAAGTTCTGACGTCAGGAGCTCTGCGTACGCCCACAGATGAGAGAAGCCTTAAAGGAAGGGGGGAGCATTCGAAGAATGACTTCGCTAACAGTTGCGAGACTTCCGACGAGGGCGTGGAATGATGGAAAGTGAAGAATTTGAGAACGTGGAGAAAATGGTTGTGGAGCTGACCTCGTAGCTCTGGGGGTGGGCACGAACATGGGTCACCGGCGGCTACTCCCTCCCACGAGTTCTGGATGCTGGAGAGCTCCAATTCGTACACCGCCCTACACAAGAAACCTCCGACATAAAGCAACTCCCTATTCCAGACTGGACAACAGGATCGGTTAGTGTCCTCCCTCCACGGTATGCGGTACTCACTAGCAACATTTCTGTCACTGGGGTACCATATTAGCAGTTGCTGGTAGTCACCCAGGTACAAATTTAAACTCACACCAAATCTATGGATTCACGCTCTACGGTGGGGATGAAGTGGGACGCCATGTGACCTCCAATGCCAGTCGTTTGTGCGGTAGCATGACCCTAGCAAGATCACTAGCAGAAATCAAAAAACGAGTGCGTGAAGACCCACGATGAAGATCCGTGTGTGTGTCGCTCTGGCATTCTCTTAGAGTAATGGGTTTGCTAACACGAACGGACGCTCACCTCTCCAGATCGGCACGAAGCCCTCGGAAAAGAGACGGGAACTTGCAAGGGTACTTCCGCTCATCTATGCAGCTCTCATCATACTCATCTTTCTCGGTCTCGTGAAATCAATTCTACACGTTTAAGGGTGTAGGAAGCCTTTCAACTTACATAGATCAGACTGTACCAGAGGCAAGGAGGTGGTTCCTTTTTCGTACACCGTTTCAATTCCTTGAACAGTTTGTCATCGATGGTGATGGTGACGGCCGCCTCCGCTGTGAACACCCTGAGGTCCACTTTTTCCTCGTACATTTGCATGGAACCATATCGAGGGAGCATGGCCCTAGCTTTGATCACAATGGCTAGTCAGGTGTAAGAATCAGCATGCAAAGCAGAAAAGCCGGAAAGACTTGCGATAATGCTGAACTGACTTCACAATCATGTTCTCCTCGGGGCTTAGCCGATCTAAGTCCGCAGGAATAGGAATGGCTTGGGACTGTCCCGAAGACCTGTTAATCTGCCCCACAATATGATGATCAAAAAGCATGGTCACGTTCTCCAGATGGACCATGAAAGTGATGGATGATGCGAGAAATTGCATCAACTCTAAAACTGGTGGCATAGGGGAGGCCTCTCGGAGCGGTAGACTGAACGTTGTCCATGGATCTCTCCTCGCTGTCTCCGGGACATCATTAAATCGGTAGAGCAGCTGGCGCCAAGGTGAAGGAGTGGGACCAATGATTGAC
>JBBPOB010000579.1:0-15072 GCA_038091275.1 Tylopilus subfusipes | reverse complement strand
GGATATCTTAGATCTACCATACACATGTACAAACCTTAGAATAGTATATAAAGGCCCAGGTGAATGACTGGCATCCCCAGTCTTGTTCACTTGGAGATTTCCCATTCTCCACTGTCCACTGATTCCTTGCCCTACTTGATCTCAACTCAGACTATCAGCTCTTCAGTGAGTCTGGTCGTTTCACATCACTGCTTGCCTGCTGTGGAATTGCGAATGTAGCAAGGTTGGATGCTGTGGGAATTACCTTGTGGTGAATGACAGTCTTGAAAGTTGGTTGGCAGGTGACAATATCCCCTGAGTCACCCTGAGTCATTCAGCTGGCCAGCACCTGGATGGATGACCAATACAAATATCAACACCAATACAAACATCAGCACAAACACAATGTTTCTCTACTTACCTGTAGCACCTTGATGTTCACGTTGAGTGTAAACTCAAGCTTATTATGTTCAATCCTGAATGAGACATGTTAGTTGACACATGGGAGAGATGCAGGAACTGATGTACAATTCAAACTCCTGGTCAATGCATGCATCAGAGGACAGCCATGTTTCTGGTGCTGTGATGATGTGGATACCATTGTTGAATGTGCATGTCAATGCCATGGCTTGCTGTGGGATGGGAACCTTGAGACCCTTCATGCCAAGTACTGAGGAGAGTGAAGTTAGAGACCACAGATGACATTACGAATAAATGCTTGCCTCTGACGAAGACTTTACCATGTGCCTTTCCTGGCTTTTCTTGTGATCAGTACTCCCTAATTTGCTTAGCAGACATGTGCAAGACCTGCTCAGTGTCTGCCAAGGCAAAGATAGCCTCATGTTCATGGACTCGGTATTTCTGTCATCCAAGATGTAAAATCAGCGAAATCACCCTCTGCACCCCCTGAAAACAACTTACACCCTGACAGTGCTCAGGATATAAGCTGTTCCATTGCCCTGATGACATCCTTGGGTGGCAAAGCAGGTACACTACCAGACTCCTGAATGAAGGTCCTGTATAAACAACAGAATCTGTTGCAGCGCACTGTATTGGTAATAAGGTGGTAATAGCAGGTTGTACGATAGGCCCGCTGTGAAAATCGTCTATTGAAAGATCCATGTCAGTCTCTGTTTGCTGTATCCCCAATGTTGCTGCTCATGTTGGCACTGAATTGGCCAGCTTTAATACCCTCCGTTACTAATTCGACCCGAGCCGGGGGGTATGTGCTTGACTGCTTGGTACCCAAGCCAGAACTGCCCTTGACCTCATCCATAAGTCGGTCAAGGGCAGACCACATTTCCCCAAGTTGAATTGATTCCATCAGGTCTTGCAATCCTGCCTCAAGATCTTGGCTGAGATCAAAGCTTGTCTAGAGCATACCATAACTTGACTGCAGGCGTGCAGGTGTAGGCCAAGGTTGAAGCAGCTATCTGAACCATACTGCAGATGGAGAGGCTGGGTGCAATGTGACGCTAGAAATGGAGGTAGGAGCAGGAGACATGCGTGATTTTAATGGAAGATGGGTTGGCAGAGTGCATTCCCTCTGCTTATGGATAGAGACATTGGATGAAGCTGCTGTGACAAAAGAGAGGGGTAAAAGGCAGGGAAGTGCTTGTTGAAGATGATGCATTGCGTGGAATAATATTGGAAAGTTTGGGGACATCGTCCTTGTTGTCAGGCTGGGGTGGAGTAAAGACCTCAGGAAGCTTGACTTCAAGGTCCAAGTTAGACAAAGACACCTCTGAATGGCTGATTGACAAACCTCTGGGGTTCAAAGGGTTGTCAAATGAAGAGAAGGATAGCTCAACAATGTCTTCCTTTGATTTGGATACAAAGAAAGGGTCGGCAGTAGATACGGCTGTTGTGTATGATCAGCATCAAAATTGAAAAGAGAAAATTGAAACCCACAGGTATGACTACTCTTTGGGGAGATTTTGTCTCTCAGTGGTTGCAATTCAAACTGTGGAATGAGTAAATCTCGATTGGAGTGCTTGCTTCAAGCAGGTTTCCTTACTGGGCTCAGTGAAGGCGGCATGTCTACCTCAACTTCATCCATTTGGTGGTCTTGGCACAGAGGAGATATCCATTAAGGATTCTGCTGTTTGAGGAGGTGTGAAAGGGGAGTGATGTTCGATGTGATCAGAATCATGGAAGGGAAAGTCTGGGATAGATATGGTGGGGGATGATACACTGGCTCAACGCCATGCGTGGTCTGCATAATGTATGTGTCTGTAGGGAACACCGTCTTCTGCTTCCATGTCCACAGGCAAAGAGGGCTGGCAACTAGGAGTCAATGGCAAGCCTAGTCCTGCCAGGTTGGTGGATTGAATCATGCTATCAACAATGCCAGTGATGCTTTGTTCTCCATTGACAGACTGTATGGCCTCAAAGCTACCCCCTTTGGGGATATCACCTTCCACGTCATTGTTGTGACCTTGGACATTGCAATGTTCATCAAATGTTACTGTCTTCTGTCTCTGTCATCTACCATCCAACAAGGGTTGATCCACAGCTCTGGGTCCGTGGAGACATGATGGAGTAATTGGTTGGGAAGGAGGCACTGAAGGAAGTGTGCACCAGCAACCAGCAAGCTGGTGAGAGGATGAGTGCCAATGCAACATGCATTGACACGAGAGAGACCAGCGAGCTGGCACAGAGTGGCATCCAGTGAGCTTGCACATCTAGGTCTAGGAAGTCACATGCCGTCACACCACACCCATGCAATTGCTACCACTCCACCACCTGATGACAACATATTCCCCACCACATCATACTAGAATGCATTGTTCACCTGCAACACTACCTTGGAGACTATTCCAGTCATTGTTGGTCATCTAGGCTGTCGTAGCAGCATGTGACTTCCTAGAGGTTAGTCCACTTGTGTTGTCCACCATCTTGTCCTTGTGAGCGAGCTGGCTCCCTTGCATTGAGCACCTTGCCCACTCCTCATTCTCACAGATCGCACTTGGCACCCGTTACAGCACATCCTCACAGATGCCACTCCTTGCCAGTCCATTGGCCCTCTCTTTTGTGCCAACATAACATGCATTGGCACTCATCACACTCATCATGCTGCGTCCTCTGGTCTTCCACTAACCAGACGACACTTCTCGCCAGCTCACCAGCTTGCTGGTTGTGCTCTCCCATGTCCACCACCCACCACATTGTGTTGGCACTCCTCACCTCACATCCTCCAGTCCTCAACCTCTTGGATGCTGCTTCTCGCCAGCAACAGCTTGCTGGCACACTCTCATGCAGACGTAACATGCATTGATACTCATCACCGTGCATCCCAGGTCTCCAGCCAGCTGGATGCCACTGCTCACCAGTGTACCAGCTCACTGGCTCTCTCGCACATCGACGTGCATTGCTTTTGCATGGCACACTTGGCACACTTTGCTGTGTGTCCACTGATATCCAACTATATGCGCAATATGCCACTAATTCTCTCATATGCCACTGGAGCCTTCTCCTGTATGGGGTGAGCTCCACTGCATCATAGGCTTCTTTCTGAGAACACGGCTCGCTCGCCCTCAGTACATCGGACCAGAAAGCCCCCTGGGGCTTTCGGCCAGATCCTCACTCCTGCCATGTACATACCTACTAGTACGTAGTATGTACATCACCCACCTCCCTGTGAGCCACTGGCATCGACTACATGTGTTGTCAGAAGTCCTGGATGATGACGAGATTTTCAATGATCATATTCTCATCACCTCTGGTAACGGTGGATATATTCGCATATCATCTGGTCATAAATGGGAAACATTGTATATACAGCATGTATCATTCATGGAACGAATATATAAGCATCTGTATGCACTCAAGAGAGCCACAATATGTCTCTGAGTGAGAGTTTTCACGTGGTAAGCACATCTCTACATGACGGTGCAGCCATGTCACGCGTCACCTCATATCATGGTTTCACAATTAGTACGAGCTCACCTTGCAGTCATTCAAGAACTTCTACTAGTAACTCACATGCCAACAGAATGCCTATTTACAGTTGACACTCACCTCCAGAAAGATGGTCCTACATATCTTGGTCTGCCAGAAAGCGTCAAGCCTCCATGCAACTACCCTGGTGTCACAAAAACCAGAATGTTTCTGACAAACAATGTACCATGGCCACTAGGGTGATATAATGGCACATAAGCCAATATGTACTCTTTTGCTGACGAACACACATAGGAAATCACCTGTACTATCAGAACTAGATCCCAGGCCAGTATCTCTGAAATGACCAGACTCACTGAAGAGCTGATAGTCTGAGATGAGAGCAAGCAGGGCGAGGAATTAGTGGACAGTGGAGAATGGGAAATCTCCAAGTGAACAAGACTGGGGAGTCCAGTCATTCACCTGAGCCTTTATATACTATTCTAAGGTTTGTACATGTGGATGGTAGATCTACGATACCCTGTGTTTAGTCTACCATGAGGAATACATGTGTGTACAGCCCAGATAACTGGATCATACCCTAGAGGACAAAGGGGAGTTATGGTGAGTCGGAATGTACATGAGGAGGAGCATGAGGATGAGATAGGGGCATGAGGCAGAGATAGTGCACAGAGATGAAATACATGAGGCGCCCATGAGGTGATAGACGATGTTACTATCTATGACTCATCCTGAGTCAATCTGACTAGATCTAACTAGGGTAATCAGTAGCGTGATCAGTATGTATTCAGTACTGAAAGGTTGAGAGTTCAATTCTCTCAATGGGCAAATATTTAAATAACATAGTAAAGTGTATGAAATGTGTAGTAGTGACTAAGGATTAGGAGAAACATAACACTACCCCCTCTCTATGAGTCAGACTCTGAATGACTTTCATCAAGGAGTACCTTTTCAATACTTGGGATTTCATCAGGATCTGTGTCTGATGTTCTGTCTGGATCGAGGATGATTAGGGCATTTGGATGATTAGAGGGGCCAGCCTCTGGTCCATGGAATGTAGGAAGTGGGGATGCTTCTTGGTTAAATGTGGGTACCCAGTCCCATCGAGTGTGTGGAGTAATTAATATCGGAATCGGATCAATGTTCATTTCATTGAATGGTTCTGGTGAGCCTTCTGATTGCTCAGGATCTGTGTCCCAGGTTTCCGGTGGCTCCAGAGTTGTTTCCAATATCTCTGCTGATGATGAAGTTACTGATGATGTAACTTCTTCAAGTAAGGGAGGGAGTATTGGTATCCACTATACCATGAAGGGTGGAAGGTGGTCATAGAACATTCTTGTGAGTTCATCGACATGGATCCATCTAGGATCATTGAATGGGTTTCCCCATTGTTCCCAATTGTTTCCTTGTTCCGGTTGTGGTTCAGGGTCAGGGAAGATCACATTGTTAGGGTTGTTTATCTGATGCCATTCTTCATGATCTTCTGCTGTTAATCCCCAATCTTGTTCTGCCCAATTTCCTACATTGTTATTGTTATCCCAATTTTCTCCAGGATACTCATTAGGTTCATAATTGTCATAGGGATTTTCACCAGGGTTTAGAGTATATGGGTTTGGTCCGAGTGGGCTGAGATCCATTGCTCCTGGCATTTGATCTTCTTTTTCTTCCCATAGTTGGTCCCAGGATCGCCAATGTCTATTTGGGCGGATCTCGAAATTGAGGAGATCTCATCTAAGACCTCTATATCAAAAGTGAAGATCAAGTGAAAGCCCTGTTTCAAGATGACAGATTGCTGTTGACCATAGAATGAGGACAAGGATGATGAAGATAAATAAAAGTAAGTAGGTCCAAAAAGATAAGAGAGTAGATAAAATCATAGAGGTGTTTGAAGAAAAGAGAATGAGAATGCATAGGAAGATTTCGAGAATGTAGGGTGGAATGTCAAGGGTGAATTCCATTGTAATCACTTTGTGGGAGCAAGGCTCAACCGGATTTCAGATGTTAGCACATAGTACACCTTTCAGGGGTGCACCTAGGATCAATGTGTTGTTCACCCTGTCACAACCCAGGGGTTCTTTCAATCTACATCTAAGTGATCAAAAGGTAGATGATCCTGGCTAATTTCTGGAATTGGTTTTCCACAAAAGGTGAATAGTGAATAGAAGGCAGCCTGCAACATAGCTAAATGTCAAGGTGCACTAGGATGGCATCAATGGAAATCTTTGATTGCTGATTGAGCATTCTTTAGATTAGATTTAGATTCCCATGTTTGATCTTCATCAGTGTAGCCTTTCCAATGTATGAGGTATTCAAGGCGATTTCCTTTATATTGCAAATCTATGATGTATTCCACTTTGTATTCAATCTCTCTTTCTTCAGTAACCTCTACTGGTCCAGGTTTATATGTGGTTTGACCTTCTAGGCATTCCTTGTATGGTTTAACCCAGGAGATGTTTACTACTGGGTGGATTTGCATAGATTTCAGAAGATGCAATTCAATTGTGTTATCTCCAATTTGTTTCATAATTTTGTAAGGTCCTAGCCAATGTTCTATTAGCTTACATGATAATCGGGTGAGTTTGAGATTCTCAGTAGAAAGCCAAACTTCATCTCCAATTTGATAATCAGGGGCGTTAGATCTATGTCTGTCGGCCTAATTCTTCATTTGTAACTTAGCTTTCTCTAGATTACTCCTTGTTTGTTCTAGAGTAGCTTGCATTTGTTCAGTCAATTCTTCAGCAGCTGGAGCTTTGGTAACCTTTTGTTCAAAGCCCATGCATGGCTGATAGGATCTGGTAACTTCGAAAGGCGATTTCGAGGTTGTGAGTTGTTTCTTTACATTATAAGAGAATTGTGCCATAGGCAACCAACTAACCCATTCATTCTGCTTTTCACAAGTAAAGAGACAAAGGTATTGTTGTAGATCTCTATTGATCCTTTCTGTTTGACCATTGGTCTGAGGGTGGAAGGAAGTAGACAATCAAGGTTGGATTCCTAATCATTTACAGATGTCTTTCATGACCTGTGAAGAGAATTGAGGACCTCGATCAGATACTATTTCTGTAGGAAGACTGTGTTGTTTCCATACATGATGAAGGTAGAGTTTTGCAGTTTCCAATGCAGTAACTGTTTTATTGCATGGAATAAACTCAACTTCTTTGGAGAAGCAGTCAACAACTACTAAGATACTGTCAAATCCTTCTGATTTGGGTAGATCCATGATGAAGTCAGCGGATATTTCTGTCCAAGGGACTGATGGAGTTTCAAGCAGTTGTAGTTTTCCTGGGGGAGCTTGATTAGATCCTTTGAATCGGGCACAGCGATCACATCGGGACACATAGTCTTTTACTAGCTTGGACATTCCTGGCCAAGTATAGCTGTGTTGCACAAGTTCAAGGGTTTTCTCCGTTCCTGGATGTCCTGGGATAGGAGTATTGTGATGTAACCGTATGATCTCCATTCTGAGATTTTGATCATCGGGTACAAATATTTGTCCTTCTTGAGTATAGAGAATTCCATCTAGATCAATACAGATCTTGTATTGTTTAGAGTGCGTGATGATGCTAGACTCATGAATCTTTCCGGTGGCATTTCAAATACAATTCTTGATGTCATCGGCATCAGTAGTGTTGTTTACGGAAGTATATGCAATCTTATCAGGGGGAATGACAAGAACCATTTTGTTATCATCTTCTTTTCCTATTACGCGATCTTCTTGTCTTGATAAGGCATCTGGTTTACCCATTTAAGCTCCGGCCTTGTGTACCCATTTGAAATTGAATCTGGACAGATACTGAGCCCATTGTGCTTGTCTATGGTTCAGATCTTGTTGTTTCATGAACCATTGAATGTTAGCATGATCATTTCATACTTCAAATTCATGGTCAGCTCCTTCTAGATAGTGTCTCCATTCTTCTAAGCTTCAGATTACACTAAGCATTTCTTTGTCTGCAATTGAATAATTGCGTTCTTCGGGTGACATTGAGTGTGAAGAGTAAGCAACTGGATGCCATTTGCCATCTAATTCAATGGATAGCACAGCTCCTGTAGTGAAGTCTGAAGCATCGGTCTCAAGTCGAAACTTTTGCTCAATATCTGGAAATGCTAGAATAGGGGCGGTAGTGAATTTATGTTTGAGATCATCAAACACTTTCTGTTGAGCTTCCTTCCATTCAAAGGGTTGATCTTTCTTTGTAAGATCATTTAAAGGACGAGCTACCTGAGTGTATCCTTCTATAAACCTTCAATAGAAGTTTGCTAAATCTAAAAAGCTGTGAACTCCTCTAACGGTTTTGGGAGTTGGCCAATCTAATATAGCTTTGACCTTGTCATCGTTCATCTGGATTCCTAAGGCAGTTATGGTCATGCCTAGGAATTCTACTTCCTTGACTTGGAAAGAACATTTCTCAGGTTTGATAAATAGATCGTGCTCTTCAAGGGATCATAAGACTTCGAGTACTATCTTATCATGTTCTTTCTGATTGTCAGTTTTGGTGAAGATAAGTAGATCATCTATATAGACTACTAGAATGTCTTCCATATTAGCAAAGTTCTCGTTCATCATTGCTTGAAAGGTGGTGGGTGAGTTGCAAAGATCAAAATACATTATCAAAGATTCAAAGGAACCTCAGTGGCACATGAATGCTGCTTTCCATTTGTCTCCATCTTTGATCCTTACATTGTTGTATCCCCATCGGAGGTCCATTTTGATAAATAGCTTTGCTCCGGTGAGCTTCTCAGATAACTGTCTAATTAGAGGAAGAGGATAGTTATTCTTGACTGTATGTTCATTAAGATTGCGATAGTCCTGTACCATTTGCTTCTTACCATCTTTCTTAGGTACAAAGAACACTGGTGAAGTTTGTGGTGATTTAGAAGGTCAGATGTATCCTTTCTTCATCTGATCATCTATGAAATTGGATACTTCTCATTGTTCTTGAGGGGATAGGGGTATTAAGTGTCCTTTCTTGGGATTGAAAGAATCTTTAAGATCTATGGCATGGTCCTATGTCTTACAAATTGGCATTCATTCTGATTCTTTCTTAGAGAAGACATTAAGGAATTTGTGGTATTCCTTGGGTACTAGATCTTTGGGTTTAGGATCAGGTTTAGGGGTTTCCTTGAGTTCTTCCTTTCTTTTGATAGCGTGAATATGTAGGAGCGCATCTCTTTCAAGTGTTTCTACATGTCTAGCAAAAGGAGATTTATTCTGCAAGGTTTTGCAAGTCCATGGACAGCGTGTCATCTTGACTTGCCCCTTTTCCCAATCTATATCTGGATTGTGGTGTTTAAGCCACGTGTAACCCAAGATCATTTGGTGCCTGCCTAGATCGGTTATCTCGGCAATTACCTGTTCTCAATGTCCCTGAAACTCTATCATGACTTC
Source organism: Tylopilus subfusipes (assembly GCA_038091275.1). Lineage (NCBI taxonomy): Eukaryota > Fungi > Basidiomycota > Agaricomycetes > Boletales > Boletaceae > Tylopilus > Tylopilus subfusipes. The sequence continues at coordinate 5,807 of JBBPOB010000579.1, read as the reverse complement.
AGCACAATGGGTGATGTCACCTGCCGAATTATGAGTTCCATCAATATTGTAGACAGGAATTGGGTTTCTCAAAGGTCGAAGTGGGATCTTCCTTTGATCTGCCCATTTGCAATCAATAAATATGGTGGTAGCACCACTGTCTAACAAGGTGTCGACCTTGTTGAAGCTTTGTCTATGCTTTATTGGTGTGATCTTGAGCGATAATATGATATCTTGGCAAGTCGAAGTGTTAGATATCTCTTGTGGATCTGGGGTTTGTGGAGTGAGGGTTAATAAGCACTGGCTTTGTGCAGTCCCAGCTGAGCTCCTGGTCTACAGAAGTCCCCCTTTGACCATAATTTAAACATGAATATGTAGCATTGGAAATAGGTCTTGATTCAGTTCAGTCAATGTTCTGATAGACAACACTCGGATCACCCAGATCAATCAGAGTGCTTTGGCTTTTCCCTTTTCTGAGTCTTTAAGGTCATAGAAGAAGGCCTTGGCTTCTTCAAAGTTCATTCCTCGAATGAGGTGGGAACTTGAATCCCATGAGGTGCCTGGTTCATTAGAGTCATCACAATCAGTAGATTGGATTCTAGATCCTGACTTAGAGCATGAAGGTTTGTGTTGTCCTTTAGACCAACCACAATCTCAGTAGCAGGTTGATGGTTTGGGACAGTCCTTAGCAAAGTGGCCTGATCCACCACAGTTGTAGCAGTTCAGTCCTTTTCTAGGTTTGCTTTTGCCCTTTCCTTTGCCTTTGGTGAAGGTGTTAATTTTGCTCTCTGGTTCGATGTCGTCATCTTGATCTAAGGCACTAATGTCCATAGAGCTCGGATCTCTGCAGGATGATCCGGCAATACCAAGGAATTGGGTCAATTGCCTCCATTGTCCAAGTTCTCATACCTTCTGTAGATATTCTTTGGGTGTAGTGGGGCATGTGCCTTGTTCGATCAATTTCTGAATGATGGACAGATCAATGTTGTGTTCAATGATGTCACACAATTGTCCAGCTTCAAATTCTGATGTAGCAGCATATGTCTGATATTTGATGATCCAGTCATCCACAGACATCTTTCCTTGTTTCAGATCTTTGAGCTTCTTACAGGCCCAATCTTTCTGATTAGCTGATCAGAATAGTCCTTCCAGTTCTGTGATTAACTCAGCCCATGTGTATGCATTTCTGGCATTGATAGCCTCAAGGCATGTTCAGGTGAAGTTTCCTGCTTTAGGTCCTTCTAGTTAAGATAGGACTGCTCGGACTGGTTTGTCGGTGTTGGTAGGCATGGCAGCATCATTTTCCTGTTGCCATGCTTTGACTTTAGCCCACCATTCTTTGAACTTAGTTATGGAACCATTGAAAGTTCCTGGGTCAGCGAGTAGCTTAGAGATCTTAGGTGTAGCAATTTGCTCCACCTGCTTGTGCTTGTGCTAGTTGTGTTTGCAGGTTACCTACTTGTATACCCATCTGTTCACATGCATTGATGATGTTAGTGATGGCAGTAACTAATGCTGGTACTCCTTGTTGGAAGTTTACTGCACATGTGTTGATAGCAGCAAGTACTTTATCTCTCATTTGCTGGGAAGCCATAGTTACTTGCAAAGTTTTTTAGGTTTAGACTTGATAGACTTAGCTTTTTTGAGTAACTTAGTATAGATGGATTTCTTTGGATATGGTTTTCCTGATTTTCACTTAGTGAGTATGTCAATAGACTCTTGGAATCTTATCTTATCCTGCTTAGATAGGTTTCTGTAATGCTTTACTGAATCCAGTTTACTCTCTTTCGTCAACTATTATGTTATGTTGACTAACAGGTGTGGTTACGATTGATTGATTCTCAGAATCTCAATCGCTTTTGTAATCTGGGGGTGGAGATCTCAGTCTGATCTGATCCAGTTGATCAAGATCTTCTAGGGGTTCATTAAGCTCTCTTTCAAGTTCGGGGTTCTCGTTCTGTTCGCATCTTAGTTGCTTAATGTGTTCTCTTCTTTCTCTCAGTGCAATTAGCCAATCCCTCTGGATATATTTTGTAACAACCCTACAAGTTCCTGTAACGTGCAGGTGCCCTAAGGTTTCATGATCTATGAAGAGAAGGGCAATTGCTACTGGTACTACTATATGTACTGCGATGCCAATGACAAGGAGGAGGAGGGGGAGGAGGTATGCTAGAGGAAGAGAAGGAGGAGCTATCAGGTAGAGATGGTTTGAGCTGTGGTTTCTTTGGAACATGTTTGCTGGGTGGAGGTGAATCAAGATTCCTACCTCTCTGCTGCATGTGACCAAGTTGAACTCCTTCTCAAATAATATTCTTGACCTATTGAGGGAGGAAGCTCTACACAGAGTGTGAGTGATACTGCGTCTGTTTGGAGTGAAGGGAGTGGAGAATCCAGACCTGAATATCTCCTGTTCAAGGAGACAGTGGTGGACTGATGTCCAATCTACTGCTTCTTGAAAAAGTGGGGGCGAGCAGAGTGGAGTTGTATTATACTCCCTTAGATCAGGAACACGAGGTCCTGATCTTCTTGGAAATGGACTGGGTCTTGGAGGTCTGTGTACGTGGGGTCAGGGCTTCTCCTGCTAAAGGGAGAGAAGCGGGGTGGCATGGGGTATTCGACATACAGGTTGAATGCGATGAAGGGTTCTGGGACGGCTTCCGGAACAGGAGGAGGGAAGTATGCAGGGGAGCAGGTCCTGTAAGATGCTAGCTCATCTAGCTCAATCTGATTGAAGTAATCAGATGCGTCATCACTAAAGTTAGGCCAAAGGAGGTCCTCGATGTGCGGGATTGTCTGTACCTCTGGTAAACTTGGCGGGTACATTAACTTGGGGGTCTCCTCTTTCTTCGAGGTGGGGAGACTCAAGGGAAGGAGGGTCTCTTCCTCTTCTACCTTGACACTATATTCCAGGGATTCCAGTGTGGGGTTCCAGAACTCTACTTCTGGGATGTCTTCTTTTGGAGTGGGCGAGTCCCACTCATAGTCAACAGGGGGTTCCTGCTGCTCAGGGGCAATGTCACATCCTGGATTTTACCAAGTCCATCTCCGGTACTCTGATACCATTTCTGCTCTGGACTTATACCTCATATGCTTTTCCCTTCATTCTTGTTATGACATCTTCTTGTTCTACTTTCATATTAGTTACCGCTTTGTACTTTCACCCAAGCTGGTGCTCACTTAGGAGCACAGCTCTGGTTTACTCTCCTCCCATTCCGATCTCCTTACCAATACCTATGAACTCTGTTACTAATCCTATGCACCTCCAAAGTATATAAACTCCTAGCCTACTCCTTGTACACTCCAGTTTGAATATCAATTAAGATTAACTCCTCCTCTCTCATCCTCCTCCTCCATTGTCCTCTCGCTAGATCGACTCGTCGTCAAGTCTTGCACCTAGGACTTATCCTCCGACCTCCAACCCTCTGAAATACAGGATGTGACTGACAAGGGTGCAATACACAAGTTGAAGCCAAAGTCCTATCCATCTAGTAAAACTCCAGAGTTCCGGAGTTGTACATTGGAGTTAGCCTGGTCTTGACAGTATATTCAAACTCACACTTGTCAGATCATGAATCAGTCATGGCTACTTGTACTACTTGCACCACTTGCTCACAGACTCAAGCCCAAGAGGCTCCCCCATCTCCTTATACATTCAACCCTCTAAGCATTTTCGGAAGCAATCGCTGGGTTGCTGAGCCCGTCAACAAATTCCGGAGCTTCTCCGCGTGTCATACCTCCACCTCTGCCTCTGCATCATGCCCCCGCCCAAGTCCTTCTACTCCAGGTGCATACATCAAAGAGATCATTGTAGATAATGATGCAGCATCCAAGGCAAGTGACCAACCAAGTCACTTTGCCAAACCTCCCCCAGATGATCCAGACAATCTGGACATTCCCAGAGATTTCCCCTCTGATGACAACCTGGATGACCCTGATGTCCCCATTCACTTCCATGACTCCTCTTCCGACTCAGAAGATGAGCAGATCCCCCACGACATGCTTGCCCAGTTGGTAGGTGCAATCCAGGACCTTGCTCATTCCTCCAAACATACCTCCAACTCTACCCCCCACACTAAAGTATGGGAGCCCAACCAGTTTGATGGGACCAATTCCCGAAAACTCTGGATCTTTCTAGTACAGTGCAAACTTAACTTTCAGGACCATCTGAAGGCTTTTCATATGGACCGCACCAAGGTCACCTTTGCACAGTCATACCTAAAGGGCATGGCCCTGAAATGGTTAGAGCCTGACCTCCTGCAAATGGAGGATCCAGCACTCTATTCTGCATGGATGGACAACTTCCAGGAGTTCATCCTGGAACTCCAGATGAACTCCGGACCCCATGACCCTGTCGGAGATGTGGAGCACCAGCTCGACCATCTATCTATGAAGAATGGTCAGCACATTAACAAATACATAGTGGAGTTCAACTGGATCACTTCGCAAGTCTGGGGTTATGGAGAAGGTGCCCTCCGGCACCACTTTTATAACGGCCTCCCTGATGTTGTTAGTCAGGGAAAGATGAATGGATGCTAGGGGACTCTTCTATCTTCCCTCCAGGCCCAATCTAACTATAAGCTGGTGATGGACAACACACCTGTTACGATTTACCTCATTTCTCCACCTAGATGTCTTGGCTCGTCTCACATCTTGGCTCTCGTCTCTCACTCTCGCTTTCTCGTTATCCTGCTCTTGTTTCTTGAATGTCTCTTAGTCTCATCCATTGTCTTGTCTTGCTCCTGTCTCTTGGACATCTTTCTCTTCAGTCTCTCGTCTTGTTCTCTCACATCATCTCAGCCTCTCTGATTCCACTTCTCCATCTTCGTATCTCTAATTTCTTGGTTTCTCGGCTCTCCGAGGTCTTATCTTGCTTCTCGACTTCATGGATCTCATTTCACTCTGTATTTCATATCTCGTCTTCTTGGCTTCTCGTCTTCTTGCCTCATTGCTGTTATCTCTCTTTGTCCTCATGTCCTGACAGCTCTCTGTCTTCTCGTCTTCTTGATTTCCCTGTTATGCACGGCAGATGACTAATCTGCATAGACCTGCCCTTATCTTGTCACTGGTCACTATTTAAACCCTTTGAGTAGCTTTCATAGTTCCCCACACTAGTTCTCTTCGACCTACTAGCCCCTACTTTGTACTTCGTCCACTCGTCAGAATCTACACCATGAATCCTCCACAACCTTTGGCTATGCCATAGTTCCTTCGTGTCTTGGCCCTGTCCTCTGTGCTTAACGTCCGAGCCCCTCTGTCCTCGTTCCCCAGATCCTTGTTGTGTCCTAAGTGGTGTCCCTGCCCTTAGTCTAAAGACTTCCTTGGTTATCTGAGACAAAGGTGACCTCTCAATGGACCACCAACATATCTATCATTGAAAGCACCCTTTGTCTCTTGACTCTTATCTGAGACACCCTTTTGTTCTGGTGTTTACAAGTAAACCCTCTACCCTAGGCTTTCTTGTCTTTGGGGTTAGTATACACCTTGTGGCGTAACAACACCTACCAGATCAAACAATAGTGTTGCTAGTGAGTGAGTGAGAAACTTAGCTAATTGGCTCCCCGGTCGTTCTTCCAATCTTGAATAATCTATTCAGAGAATAGGGTTGGCTTCTTCCTAGCTTGGGATGTTGGTAGTGCTAATATGTATTAGCAAATGGTGTACGTATGTGGCTAATCACACTGTGACTAGCAAGGGTCTAAGCTTCCATGTCCTTTCCTGCTTGAAGCATGGGAGCTATGGCTGTGTGAGAAGTCTTAGTAATAAGGTTACCAGGTGTAGTAATTTCTGAGATAGTCAGTTCCTAATGCCTGGTAGTTGTTGAGTTATAG
>JBBPOB010000578.1:0-15073 GCA_038091275.1 Tylopilus subfusipes | reverse complement strand
ACTATTGCTCATATCACAGAACAAATAGTATGTTACTGCAGGTCTTTCATTGAATTAGGTGCTAACACAGAATATCAAATCTCAGATTAATTGCCTGCAAAGTATTCACTCTCTAAACTACCTTTACTGTGATATCAAGCCTAGCAACATTCTCATTGGCTGTGGGCCCCATGCTTATTACATCTATCTCATCAACTTTAGCCACACCTTGGAGTACCACCACCCAAAAACACAACTCCACCACTCCCTTCATCAAAACCAATCTTTTGTTGGTACTCTGATGTTCACCTCACTCAATGCCCACCTTGGGTATGAACAAGGATGATGAGATGACCTGGAGTCTCTCATATATGTTCTCCTCTACTTCTTCCTCCAAACTCTACCATGGGCCAAGGTCAAGGCCTCAAGTCATATCTTGCAGCAGAAGCAGAATTTGCATGCACTTCTTCCAGACATTCTGAGTGAGTTGAAGACCTTTTTATCATACACCAGAAACCTCAAATACAGTGCCAAGCTGGACTACAACTTCCTTCATGGGTTGACAGAAACCCTTCATACCCATTCACTGGTGACACATACACAACTCAAGTGGATAGATAATAATATCTCTGCTATGAAGGTAAGTTGTTGATTTTTTTTCTGTGTCTAGCACATCTAACCATTTAACAGTAACTACTAACCAGCCACTTGGAAAACATGTCTGCCACCTGTGTTCAACTCTTCCAATTTCTTCCTGCAATTACCATCAGGACCTGCTTCCTCAATCATTCTCTGTCTGGGCCACCCCCACTCACTGCAACTCATTGGCTGCAGGGCAGTTGGAGGGACCTGGTATTGTTCTTTGTTTATTTCTCACATGTGTTCAACATCTGGCATAAGTTAGTTGTAACCATCTTTGGTGTTGTGCAGCTTGTAATCTTGTAGTACACCTTCACTCAAGTCAACTCAAGCCAACTCAAGCTGACTTGAGTTGCATATATTGTTTATCCTGGTTGAAGCTGACTATATGCCACTAAGCCATGAAAACCCATGGTCATTGGGTGGTGTGGCTCCATCTCAAGAACCAAGTGGTACCCACAATTGAAAATAGCCAAATCATGCCAAATTTAGTCAAGCTGCAGCAACACTACTCCAATGGCAAGTAAAAACAATTAAAACAGTAAAGACATGTCTTCAACAATAAACTTTACCAGATGACAATATGACACAATGTTCCATCATTGTCACAACAGTGACTAGTTAGAGTATCATTAGGGTCCAATCTCTGAAAAGGTATCTACTTTGTACTAATTGGATCCCCACAAAAGCTCTTGGCACCATTCTTGTTATGATCAGCCTACTCTTTTCTTCCGTTATACTTATATCAGTTGCATACCAATCCCCTACCACTATATGGGGGATATATACTTCAGAGACTGACTACTTTCTTCTCATCCTTGGTCTGCTCTCTGCTCACTTCATCGAACTGTAACTAATTCCCAAGCCGTTCACTTCAGACTTCTTATCTTCTTGGAAGGGGGTATGACTCATTTTCCATTTGTCTTGATACGTTCACATTGGACACATACTCCTCTAATCAGTTCTCTCGCACTGATTACGTGCTCTCGATTACTCACTTTCCGATTGTTCTCCGATGTTCTTCATTGTTCTATGATTACGCGTCCCAATAGTTCAACACTATAAAAGACTCGTAGAACATATTGTATTTCCTCATACTTGATCTTCTGAATCATACATTTGGTCTCGTATCCTGGTTCGATCAACCAGTCCCCTCAACCTTCAACCTAGCTAGTCCGATTGACTAGAACCCTTGACCCCTGTTGGTCCAATTGACCATTACCTTGGTAATCCGTTCGATTACAAACCCTTGACCCAGTAACTCTGTTCTTGAGGATGCAGTGTCTCTTCGTGAGTATCTCCCTTGAGACAAGAGCAGTCCTTCGAGTGTTCGTCTACCAATGAACAACCAATGTAACATAAGATCAAGTATCTCCCTACGTTCCTCCTATCTAGGAGCAGGACTCACCAGTAACCATCATGTTCCGAACTACCAGAGGGTATAGAGCCCCTAGCAACTCCGACGAGGACCCCTCATCCACGTCCACACCCCAGCAACCAGCACTACCTGCACCCAGACCTCGAGCACCCCAGGCTGTCTTTGGACCCCTTGTATCCACGTTGGGATCCACACCCCCGCACCCTACTGCTCACCAACTTCGAATTGGTGCGCCACCCCGACCCCCATCACAACCACCTTCACAACCAAGTTCTTGCTCCTCTACCCCAGACATGTCTGCTAAACCTGCAGAACTCAAAGCAGCCCTCCTGGCTGACTTCTCCAGAGAACCCGGCGACGCCATGAGATGGATCAAAGCCATGAAAGCCTACTTCACCATCAACGCCCAGCTATATACCACCGATGACATGAAGGTCATGATGACCTTGAATAAGATGAGTAAAGGACGAGGAGTCTCTTTCTCAGAAATGTGATACGACAAAATGGGGAACGCTACTACTCCCGCCAATGAGAAAACCTTTGACAAACTCGCCACTGACTTTGAAACCACGTTTTACCCCTATGATGTTAAAGCCACCGCCCGTCTCGACTTGCACAAGCTAGTGCAGAAATCATTCAAAACTACCGACGGAACCTACGACGATGGGTTCCAGAAATATATCACAGATTTCCAGAACCTCGCCGCCAAGGCCAGCATCACCGACGACGCCTCCCTCATTGACCAGTTCTCCCTTGGGATCGATCAGAAAATTGCGATCCTCATCCTGTCCATGTCCACCATCCCCACCACGATCAACGAATGGATCAAATCTGCAAAAACCTTCCACACCCAGCGAATGTGTATCCTAGCGCTTAAAGGAGGAAAGCATGTTCCTTCCTTCCCTGGTCCCTCTCACCAGACTAGAGACCCCAATGCCATGGATATTGACGTGGTCACCCTGACCAAACTCACCCCCACCGAACGCACTAAATGCATCAGAGAAGGACGATGCTTTAAATGCCGTCAACCCGGACACAATGTGACTCAATGTTGAACCAATTTCCCACCTCATAACCCAACCTTTACTCCACGTAACCCTCGCCCAGCCCAAAGAGTACGAGTTGCTGACACCTCTACTTCGCAATCCTCTTCGACTTCCTCCACCCCGGAACCCACCACAATGGAGATGTATCTCCAATCTCTGAAAACCCAGAGAAAGTCTGAGGATGAAGTCCTCCAAACCTTGAAGCTGTGTTATGAAGAGCCAACGGAGGAAGTATCCGTTGCGCTCACGTCTGAATCTCAGGATTTTTGAAACAAGAAGCTAGGTCAACGCTACCTTCTCCTACCGTCGCCCATATATTAGTAGGACAACAAAATGAAAGAACCCTCCACATCCCGATTAAACTAAAACTGGGTACAAAAATCATTGACACCACCGCACTCATTGACTGTGGAGCTACAGGAAATTTTATTGATGTCAATTTCCTATCTGTTGCTAACCTACCACTACGAAAACTACTGAAACCCATTCAGGCTTACAATGTAGACGGAACAAACAATTCTAAAGGGAGTATCTACTGGAGAACCACTGTAGAAACCACCTTTTCTTCTACCCTCACTGAACCCTTAGACCTTATGATTCTTAGCCTTGGACGACGACAGGTCATCCTTGGCATGCCTTGGCTCAAGAAATGGAATCCGCACATCAACTGGCTCACTCGTACCATTGAAATACCCCAGCTCATCTCTGAGGATGCAGCGTCTCTTTATGAGTACCTCCCTCAGAGATACCTCCTGCACTGGTTAGGAATGGACACTGATCAAAAGATCTCTAACCGGCTCAAGAAAAGAGAAGCATGGTTAAACGGAGAAGCCATCTTCAAACTCACAATATCGACCCAGATCGCTCAAGCTGAGGGTGTAAAAGAACGCTCAATTCCGCCATGGTGCAGTGAATTCGCAGACGTCTTTGCGGAGGAAACACATTCCAAACTACCACCTCATCGCACCTATGACCATACTATCGACCTACTCCCATCTTTTACCCTGAAAATAGCCAAAATTTATCCTCTTAACCCCACCAAGACTGAAGCCTGCAAAGCTTTTGTTGAGGAACACCTGAAAACCGGACGAATTGTACCATCCAAGTCACCCCAGGCATCCCCGTTCTTCTTTGTTCTTAAAAAGGACAGTTCCTTAAGACCCTGTTAGGATTATCGTTATCTAAACTCCCACACCGTTCGCAACGCCTACCCACTACCCATCATCTCGGAACTCATTGACGAAATGAAGGATTCCACCCTGTTTACCAAGTTCGACATTCAATGGGGATACAATAACATCCGCATCAAGGAAGACGACCAATGGAAAGCCGCTTTCATCACGCCAATGGGACTTTTCGAACCCACCGTCATGTTCTTTGGCTTTTGTAACGCACCCCCCACATTCCAAGTGTTTATGAATCATATCTTCGCAGATATGATTGCCGAACGATGGCTTCGTATCTACATGGACGACCTTGGCATTCACACTAAGGATGACTTACCTCTTCACCATGAACGGACCTGCCGTGTTCTCACGAGACTACGAGAACACAACCTCACCCTCAAACTATCGAAATGCATATTCGATGCCCCCAGGATGGAATTTCTTGGGATGATTGTCGGACAAGGAAAAATCGAGATGGACACTGGGAAACTTACCGCGATCAAAGACTGGAAACCCCCCACCTTTGTTAAAGCTATCCGCTCATTCACAGGTTTCGCTAACTTCTACCGGAAGTTTATTCCCAACTTCTCTGACATCGTCGCCCCACTTAATCTTCTCACATGAAAGAACAAACCTTGGGCATGGACCCCGCTGCAACAGAAAGCTTTCGATAAACTCAAAGCAGTATTTTCTTCAGCCCCTGTACTTTGTATCCCTGACGTCACTAAACCCTTCACCGTGATGACAGACGCATCACTTCTTGCTGCAGGTGCAGTCCTCATGCAACATGACGCAAACGGAGACTTACATCCCTGTGCATATTTCTCCAAAACCTTTGCTTCCGCAGAATGAAACTATGATATCTATGATAGAGAACTTCTAGCAGTCATCCTCGCACTTACCGAATGGTGCCAATACCTAATTGGCATGTCGCATCCCATCACCATCGTCACCGACCACAAAAATCTTTCCTACATCAAAGACCCTCGGAAACTCTCTCATCGTCAGGCCTGCTGGTCTCTGAGGTTACAGGACTTTAATATCCAATGGAGTGTTTCTCCTGGGACTTGTATGGCCCCCGCTGACACTCTCTCTCGTCGAGACTTTATTGACACTGCTGACGATAACCTCGACATCACTATATGCCCCGACCCCATTGTAATCAATGCCCTTGATATCTCCCTTGCATGCCACATCACCGCATCCTCTTCATCTGACCCACTAGTACTTCGCACCATCAAAAGTTTACAGGAAGACACACCTCTTTTCCCTTGTTCTTCTCTACAGGACTGGTCCTTTGATAATGGACACCTCTACTTCAAAGAGCGCCTCTACATTCCCCCATCTGCTAGACACTCCCTTGTCCAATCGATACACAATTTCCCGACCTCGAATCACGCAGGACAATTTCACACCAAAACCATCCTTGAGAGGGACTTCTGGTGGCCAGGATTGTCCACCTTCGTCAAAAATTATATTACAGGTTGCGCAGTTTGTCAACAGAACAAAGTCAATACCCATCCAACTCGTCCACCCATTTCCCCTATCTCTGCCTCTACTTCTCTTCCATTCAAGCAAATCTCTGTAGACCTAATCACTGACTTACCCCCGACCCAAGGTTTTGATTCATTAATGGTCGTGGTCGATCATGGCCTTACGAAGGGGGTAATTCTTATCCCCTGTACTAAAACAATTGATGCCGCAGGAGTGGCAAAGTTGTTTTTCCAGAACGTCTTCAAACAGTTTGGCTTACATGATTCCATTATATCTGACAGAGGCCCCCAGTTCGCATCTGCCTTTGCAAGGGAACTCGCGAGACTACTGCAATACGATGTTTGACTATCCACTGCATACCACCTGCAGACTGATGGACAAACCGAACGAACCAATCAAGAAGTCGAAACCTATCTTCGGATCTTCTGTAATAACAACGCCCAGAAATGGGTTGACTTTCTTCCCACTGCTGAATTTCATCACAATTCCATACCACACAGCTCCACAAAGAAGTCACCGTTCTCACTCCTTTTAGGATATGAACCTAGATCCTACCCTTCCCTTGGGAAAACTTTCATCCCCGCTCTAGAACAACGTCTCCGTCTTCTCGAAGAAGCACAGAGAGAAGCCCTCGCAGCACATGAGTCTGCTCGCCGGATCATGACCAATCGCTCCTCCAGAACCTTCCCTTCCTGGAAAGTTGGAACTAAGGTGTGGTTAGAAGCAACTAATCTCTGTCTTCACTACCCTTCCAGGAAATTAATGCCCAAACAGTTTGGCCCTTTCGAGATCACCAGGGTCCTATCTCCGCTCGTTTACGAACTCCGACTCCCCCCACATGGAAGATCCACAATGCCTTCCATGCCACTCTCTTATCACCTTATCGCGAGACTCCAACACATGGTCCTAACTTCTCGTCACCTCCACCTGACCTCATTAATGCCGAAGAAGAATACGAAGTTGACAAGATCGTAACTCATCGAGGTACCATCCAAAATCGCAAGTACCTAGTCGCATGGAAGGGTTACCCTAGTTCGGAGAACACTTGGGAACCCGAATCCAACTTACACCACGCTCCCACCATTCTTATTGCTTATAAGCGAGCACACAGTCTCTAATCTTTCCACCCAGAATCCTCACAGGAAGTGGCGTCTCTACGTGAAGTACCCCCCTGTGTATGCTCTCCCTCCTTGTTTCTGAAACCGCCAGCTATGTCTTTCCTTTCCTCCTCCGTCTCATCCTCGTCTTTATCCACTCCTTCTTCTTCTCCCTTATGTTCCAGACCTGTGTTTCCTACGTTCTTACCCGTGCATTACGCCCATTTACTTTACGCCACAGTCCTAACAGACCCCCACATTCTTCGCGCAATAGAAGACCTCCCACTATGGGCCGAGGACACAACCTGCCAAGAGCTCGTTCGCCTTTTCCATGATATCACTAGAGTACAGCGATTCCACCGAGAAGTAGCTCCCACCGATGTCCCTGCCATGTTCGGTGTTCCTATGCGCCTGGTCCTTGCTGGTCTTCATGATTGTGTCCTGTCCATACTCCATATCCAGGGGTTCTCCACCTTTATTGAGTGTCTTCCACTGACCACTATCTACCCCACTTTTCGACGGATATACTTATCCATGACACAACAGGAATGAGACCGCTACCTTACCGGCATAGACCTAGGAATCCCTGAACCGCCCATTCTTCCTGTCCCACCTCCCAATCCTGCTCCCAACTTGTTAGACCACTTGTCTACTCCTCTGTCCTCTCCACCTTCTTCCACCATTTCGGAAGAAACCGCCGTTGAACTAGAAGAGTTTGGGTTCAACCCAATCGCCTGTGAACAATCTCGGTCCTTTCATGTCCTGGTTGACGGAAGAGAGGTTTTGACTTCCCCTACTCGCGTCATGCCGAACTCACTTCCCAACCAACCCGCATCCGCCCTCACCGAGTGTTTTCATTGCCACCATCTTGGTCACTACCGAGAGGACTGCCCCGACTACATCTGCCCTAACTGCCATGTCTCCGCACCAGGACATCCTCAGCATCTTTGCCTCAGGAGCCAATGTAGTTTCTGTCTACACTGGGGTCATACCGAGAGATTTTGTCCAAACTGACATTGTGCAGGTTGTAGTACTGCTGGCCACATCATTGATGACTGTCCTTTTGAGCACTTTACACCAGAACAGGTGACCCGCATCTTTGGAGGACCCACGCCCTCTTCTTCCGGCACAAATCCTTAGGCAGAGGTCGACATTGATCGAGTCAGGGACTCGAATATACGAAGGGGGTAATGTTATGATCAGCCTACTCTTTTCTTCCGTTATACTTATATCAGTTGCATACCAATCCCCTACCACTATATGGGGGATATATACTTCAGAGACTGACTACTTTCTTCTCATCCTTGGTCTGCTCTCTGCTCACTTCATCGAACTGTAACTAATCCCCAAGCCATTCACTTCGGACTTCTTATCTTCTCGGAAGGGGGTATGACTCATTTTCCATTTGTCTTGATATGTTCACATCAGACACATACTCCTCTAATCAGTTCTCTCGCACTGATTACATGCTCTCGATTACTCACTTTCCGATCGTTCTCCGATGTTCTTCATTGTTTTACGATTACGCGTCCCGATAGTTCAACACTATAAAAGACTCGTAGAACATATTGTATTTCCTCATACTTGATCTTCTGAATCATACATTTGGTCTCATATCCTGGTTCGATCAACCAGTCCCCTCGACCTTCGACCTAGCTAGTCCGATTGACTAGAACCCTTGACCCCTGTTGGTCCGATTGACCATTACCTTGGTAATCCATTCGATTACAAACCCTTGACCCAGTAACTCTGTTCTTGAGGATGCAGTGTCTCTTCGTGAGTACCTCCCTTGAGACAAGAGCAGTCCTTTGAGTGTTTGTCTACCAACGAATGACCAACATAACAATTCTAGCAATAATCCATGCTCAAACAAAGAAGTGGAGGTAACTGGCATTGATCCCCCACAAAAGCTCTTGGCATTGTTCCAGCAATGATCTGCACTCAGACAAAAAGTGGAGGTAACTGGCAACAATCAAGCATGGCCTTCCTTATGGCAATGAAGACAAAGATTGTTGAGGTAATTGTTGTTGTGAATATATTAGCTTCTTATGTTGCCCACTTATTGCCAGCTATGCCAACTTTTGCAATCCCAGGCTCCCTATCTGACCTTTCATCCAATGAGCCTGATTGGACAATTCAGGGTCAAGAAGACTTCCAAATGATCCAAGAAGACTCTCTTTTTAATGATGAGCAAGTGACAAATGCCTCTGCTGGTGGTAGCACCATTACTAGTAGCCCTAGATCACTACCCATCACACCACTTCACAAAACATCCTTACCTGTTGTGCCACTTCCCAACACACTTCCTGGCACACTGCTTTTCAACACCTTTGCACTTCCCAGTGTGCCACTTCCCAATGCCCCCCCACTCCTCAGCACACCACTTCCCAATACCTCCCCACTCTCTGGCACACCACTTCTTAACACCTCCCCACCTGTTGCACTGGCTATCTTTGCTTCCACTGGTGGTAGCATCACTGACCCTGACCCTGAGGACATTATGGACATGTCAGCTCTGACTCACAGAAGAAGAACAGAAGAAGAAATAGAGGAAGATGAGGTGCATATGATATACATCTCAATTCTCCAGTATTCATGTTGCCAAGGTTGCTACCTTAGTCAAGAAGTGTCATTTTGAGGAAGTTGACTACTCAGTATCACTATGTGAAGACCTGTATGCTAAGGAAGGAACCATCAACCAACTACAAGGCAAGTTATGGGAAAAGGGACAACATGTTCAGGGGCAGATATGTCATTTTGCTCCATGATTGAATGCATTTTGAATTGTTGCAGGTATGACAGACACTTAGTAAGTGATGATATGAAATGTGCCAATGGGAAACATTGCAGACCCACCAAGCAGAGATATCCACCATGCAAGCTGTGTTGCAACAGAAGGAGTAGGAAACTGCTGTCCTGTGTCAGGAACTTAAGATGATATGTTTGGGATCCTGCAATATTTTTTTCTAATGATTCTAGGCACACCATGAAATATGCTGACAGTTTGAGGTGTCCCACGAAGTGCAGACCCAGCAACATGCCATGCAACTTGAAGAGCTTCACAGGCATGTGCATGTAAGTTAGAATTCATTTTAACAAGTGTCGCAACCCATAACTGACATTTTTACTACTAGGTACAAGTAGAGGAACTCAACATGACACATGTTGCTGAGACTGAAACTCATATCCAGCAAGAGATTACTGAAGCCCTTTAGGTATGTCTAAATGTGTTCATCCATGACCATGAATTGAATGCACAATAGGCTGAGAAAGAGAGGGAGCTGGCCAACATTGAACAATGGCTTTTATGCTTAAGGGACTATCAGGTAATTCATTAATGTATTTGATCACACTGATATAAATGGAAACCCACAGCCTTGTGTGACAACATGCCCAGTCCATGAGGCAGATGAATCACCTCCCACAGCTATAGACATGCCAGTTGACAAGGACTCACATCCACAACCACAACCACCTGCACCTAAAACTCCAAATCAACTGCCTCTTTCCTCCATTTGCCCCTCCCTTGATGCTATCAAATGAATTAAGAAGACCAGAGGCACCTCTCAGAGAATGCATCTCATTGGGATAGAGGTTGAGGTAACCCTTTACAGTGACATGCTTGTTATGTAGATGACTTACAGCTTGACTAGGACAACACTTGCATGCAAGGCTTTGTTGGATGACAGTGCCCATTCTCCCATTCATGAGGCTTGTCAACCACAGACAAGTGCAGGTGCTATAGCAAGCACCAGCACCATGGTAGAGGCTCTCATCAAAGGGATAGAGGAAGTCATCCACAACATCCTAGAGAGCAGAGGTAGTCTTCCCACTCAACAGTGGACTCCAAGGTGGAAAAAGCTGGAAGACAATGCTATTCAACTGGAAAAGATGAAAGAACCAAGTCAGCATCATGACTTCATTTTGGTGAGTGCTCATAACTGTATGTTCAACAACACAACTGATGTCAATGTTGTAGAGTGAAGTTCATCATCTTTTCAAGGATAAACTTGAAATTACACAAGACATTGACTTCATCACTCACCAGCCTGCTGATCTGGATGATGTTCATACTTACAAGTATGAAGATGGCCCCAGCCCTGACATAGAGATCATTGCATTCTACCTGTCCCAAAATTCCTCATCACCCTGGAATATCTTCATCCTCAAGTCCTTTTGCCAGGAGCTTCAGCAGCACTGCACTGAGAAGAACTGGCTGGTCCAGAAATCAGACAACTACATATGAGAGACACTCAAGGAATGATACAAATGCTTGTGAACTGTCTGGCAGAATGCTCAGCCCAAACTCACAGCTCATGGTACTGTTGAAACTCCCCTAGAAACTGAGATTTGATTGGTAGAGAAACAAACTGAGGCAGGAAAAGAGAGTATGTGATGTAACCATTGATGAAATGTGAGTTAGCCACAATTTTGATACTATTGCTCCCTGACTATTGTCCTTCTAGAGACATATTACAATTCTTAACCAGATTGTGGCCCTGAAAGCCAACTCACAAGATGATGACCTTCCAACATGGCAATGGCTCCAGTCCCTCATCATACTTCTTGGAAAGTATGGAATGAGTTCCAAGGAGAGCTCCATGAAGAACAGAGTGGAAACTGTCCTTTACATCAAGAAAATGGACTGGTGAAGGAATATAGACCAAAAGCTGGAGATCATTGATCTCCAATGGCTCATCAATGATGACATATTTTCTGCACAAGGCTCACAGCCACTTGTTTGGAAACAGGCCCCCAACAATCCAACAACAACAAGAAAAGCCCTCACTGGGCTGCCATTGGGATTGTATGATAGTGTGTGGATAGCACAACTCACTAAATGTCAGACACAGGCCCTCCAGCTGTTGAAAGAGCCATTCTGGTGAATGAGAGTAGTAGCAGCTTAGATTAGACTCAGACTTATATTATGATATGTATGATGCAATGGCACAATGTGCATGATTTTGTGTGCTGTACTGTCACTTCTGCACCATCTCACAGCAAGCATAAGCATGAGAGTGTGCAACAGCACATTGTTGTCATTGTGTTGTTGTCATTGTGTGTGGAGGGAAGATTTGTGAGATGGATGAGGATAAGGTGTGGATGAGGCACTGTTATTGTTGTGTGTGGAGGATGGGTGGGTAAGGTTGGTGATGAGGCATGGCTTGTGGGTGAGGTGCTGTCATCATTGCATCATCATTGCGTGTGGAGTGAAGGTCACAGTGGGCAAGGTGGGCAAAGACAAGGTGTGCATGGGGCGTGTTGTCATCATCATTATCATTGTATGTGGAAGGAAGGTATGCAAGGTCACCAGGTGAGGATAAGGCATGCATGAGACACATCATCATCATCAGATCATGGATGGGTGAGCAACTTGTGATGCACAAGCATGTACATATGTGAACCAAGGAAAGAAAGAAGGGAGGCCCTGGATGACCTTATTGTTGTGAGGTGGGTAAGGACGAGAGAGAGGGAGAGGGTGTGTCATTGGTGTCATTGTGTCATTGTTGTCATGTGTGAAGGAAAGGTGGGTGACTCACAGAATGTCTAGAATGGAAGCTTCCTGCCCAATGACTTGGAGGGCTTGAGAGGATTCAGTCACCTCCTCTTGTAATACTATGGAAGCAAAATTGTAAGAATGGGAAGCGAATGCTTAAGAATGGCATTGTAGAAGGAAACACTTGCCTGCTTGTAGTGTTGTATACATTTCACCATATTGTACATGAGCATCCTGTGCTTCAAAGTCTTCTTCTCTACCACATGCTCCCACTTGTGGCCCTTGAACATGCACTTCTTGTCTGCATAAAGCCTGTTACCAATCTCTGCTCCAGGCATCTTGCACTCCTTTACTTTGCTGACCTATTTGAGCAGTTGGGACCACTGCTCCTCTAAGCCATTCATGTCCATTCCAATCTGGGTTTTGAGCACAGCCTGCAGCTGAGACTTTTTAGAGACTGGCTACACCTTGGCAAACATGATGGCTGCAAAGTATGCTGCAGACATTTTCAGTAACAGGGGAAGCAGTGCCAAGGTACCTGATGCACAGGCTTTCTTGATGAAGCTGCCTGCTGGCACTGGGAGTATTTTGATGGCATACATTGACCTGTCTGTGAGGTGTTTATGGGGATAAATGGATTCACATACTTCAGAATGTTGTTCATCAATTCAGACAATTCAGGCATGAGGTAAGTAGGTTTTGAAAAGTTGAACTTAGTAAAGTCAAAGAATGACCATGTGGACAAAACTGAGGTTGGCTTGGGAAGGGGAAGGGGACAAAGGGTCTCTTGTGAGCTCCCTTAGCCTGAAGCACTTGATGAATCTAGTGGCCATGGAAGAAGGAATGAAAATCAGGTAGAACTTGCAGGAGGGTGAGGATAGTCTTTGGACATTGCTCTGTCTGCTTGAGAGAGGAGAGGGAGGAGGATGATGGATGGGCAAGAGCATGAAGCACTCTCTGGCCTGGGATGGGGCCTGACCTGCTAGGTAGGGTGTGAGCTGTGATTCCCAGAATGTAGGAGTGACTGACAATACATGGAGGAGGGAGGAAGGATAGTATAAGGATGGGCATCAGGTGCATGGCAGCCTCAGCAAGGGAGAGCACATGACTTGGCATCAAGTGCACAGTGGGCTCGACCTGAATCCCCATCAGGGAGAGGAGGGAGGGGGCAAGGCTGGGCATTCAGTGCACGGCAGCCTTGGTCAGGGCAGGGGCATGACTGGGTGTTAGGTGCATAGCAGACTCAAACCTGAGTGCATCAGGGAGTGAAGAAGGAAGGGCACATGACTGGTTATCACTGGAAGGTGTCTGGCAGCCTTGACTTGACAGAACCATGAAAGAAAGATCCATGACTGGGGGTCATAGGACATAGCCTCAGCCCAAGGGCAGCTACACTGAAACAGGCAAGGATGAGTGCTGTAGGAAGGACAAGCAATGAGGTGGGGGCACGGAAACAAGGAGCACCACTCGCTTACATCACTTGTCTAAAGATATTGCACTTTGGCTCTGTTCATACCTCACTGTGCCATAGCCCATCACACTTAGAGAAATTTTAAGATCAAACTTGCTTACTCAAGTCTTGACAACAATGACATGACATCAATGACATGCCCTCACCCACCTCTCCTTCACACATGACAACAACAATGCAATGACATCAATGGCATACTCTCCCTCTCCCTCATCCTAACAACAACAACATGACATTGACAACATGCCCTCAGGCTCACCCACCCTTCCTCCTCCCCTCAGGCTCATCCCAACAATGATGCACCATATTCCTCTTCCTCATCCTCACCCACCCTTCCTTCTCCCCTGAGGCTTATCCTGATGACAACACAACAATGACACTGATGACACATTGTCATTGACATGTCATATTCCTCTTCCTTGTTCTCACCCACCTCATAACAACAAGGTCACACCCTCACCCACCCTTCCTTCTCCCCTCATCCTGACAATGATGCAATGACGATGACACTGATGATGCATTGTTGTCACTGGGCAAGTACAATATGTCATCAATGCCATCCATTCCTGGTTTGTATGCATAGGTTTGTATGCATGGGCACAATGCTTTCCTGGACTCTAACCATCACACTGACACTGAGCTCAATATCATTCTCAAGAAAGTGCAGTGTGCAGTTCATGAGTTGGCATGGGCGGCTGGTGCCAGTGGTGAGGATATGGACAATGAGGGTTCTGACAATGAACACACTTGCATTTGTAAGTATTTCCATCATTTTTCTGAGTGTACTGACATAGTTTATTCAGGATTCCTCTTGTTGGTTTCACCACTGCCATCACCATGCTGCAAGTCTTGTTTCTAGCAGTGTCCAAGTTGCTGATCAAGTTTCTGCCCTATCCCTTTTTGATGCATACCCTGGCTCTGCTGCTCCAGTTAATATGTGCCTTGATACCTGCATCTTTATTTTGGAACTTTGTACACATTGTCTCATCATTTTCTTACTTGTTGCCTTTGTCCTACTTGTATCTGAGTTGTCTTCATCACTCACTCCATAGAATTTTCAGCTTTCATGCCTTTATTGCCCATCATGCCTCATTCCTTAATTTTGGAATATGCACATGTTTCATCTCAGTCCAAGCCATACAAGCCAAAAAGAGACCCAAAAGACCAACTTTTCAAGTATGAAAGCCCAAAAGTTGTTGAACAGGAAAGCATGAAAGCAGGTGTAAAGTGACTTATAATACTCTAGATCTACTTTGAAAGTGGTGATTTACTTAATGTACACAACTGCTAAAGTGCACACAAAGTT
>JBBPOB010000577.1:0-15090 GCA_038091275.1 Tylopilus subfusipes | reverse complement strand
GCCGCCGCGCCCCCGCGCGCGCCCCCGCCCCCCGCCCCCGCGGCCGGCGCCACACACGCTCGTGCGCGCGAGCTTCCGGCGAGAGCCTTTGTGCACTCTGAGCGAGCGTGCTTTTGCAGCTCTGCGCCGAGCTTGTTGATCTTGCCTGGTCTGTTGGTGGCGTAGTAGGTGAGGCGGGAGAGCTCCTGCGGGTTCGGGCGGTACTCTGGCGCCGCAGACGACCACGGCGGGTAGCAGGCAGCGACCAACGCCACGTGATTGGGAGTGAAGAGGTGCATCGTCCAAACTCGAGGTTCGTTGTCGACGCTAGTATGTACACACCGTGGGAACTCTACTCGCTCTCGTCCCCGAGCACGCTCATGTCGAATACATCCTCGGCGGCGGCGGCGACGACGTCCTTGAGCATCCCGACAACCTCCCCGTGCGACACAGCCATCTCCCGCACCCATCGCTTGCTGATCATCCAACTGGCAACCCCCCTCGGTGGTATCAATATCCCCTCCATCGGCAGCCCGCCAAACCGCTCCCGCCGTCCAACCCCTCGCCGCGGTCGCTGCTCGTTGTCTGCCCTGTCTGCTTCGTCCAGCGCATCGAAAAACCGCTGCAGCCGCTGACTACGCCACGGAAACCCCCGTATTCGAAACATCGTCGTCCGCGTCCACGTCCCCGCCTCTTCTTCCCACTCCGACTCCTCCTCCGACATGCACTCCATCTGCAGTGCGCCATCGAACGTAACATGCTCAAACACACACATCCGGTTTCGTGCCTCCGAGCGGTTGCCAAGTTTCTCGACGAAAAATGAGCGAGGATAAGATCCTAGCGTCACGAAAAACACACCACTTTCCGTCGACTTAGTCGCCGCGCACGCTGTGCCTTGAGCTCTTCCCTTTCCTTGTGCGCTCGTGCCGCAGAATCATCCCTCTGCGCCCGGAATTTCTGCCGCAACGTAACGAATGCTTGATCGAACGCCGACTCCAGCGTCTTCTTTCCAAAGTCCTTGTCCGGCACGTGCTTGTACAGCTTCCGATTCGCTTTCAGGTCTTTGAGAACTCGCTCCTTCATCCGTCCGTTGTGCACTGACTGTCTCGGCGTCTTCTCCCACACGAACCGAACAGGTTCCTCCGCTCCCAGCGGTGTCCCTTCCACATGACTGTCTGGCAGGTCTTTGTCCCTTTCGAGTGCCATGAGTCGCAATATATGATTACGAATAGCATGCTTGATAACGCACGCATCGTCAGCGACCCCATCGTCGTCAACCGAAACCAATCACTTGCCTGAACCGTCAGACAACGTGTGTCGTGGTGATTTCTCCTGCGCCCACGATACTCTGCAGCTTGAGAATCGTCCTCCGCACTCGCCTCCTCCTCGCTGTCTGATCCTCCTGCAAAATTCTCGACGTTTCGTAGACCCGATGGAGGGTTTACATGGACAAAGCGAGTAGCAGGTACCAACGGCGGCGACCCAACGTGAGAGGCTGAAGTCGATCCTCCCACCGAATCAAACGTGGCCTCTGTCGACGGCCCGGCTACAGCTTGACCTGGCACAGGCGTGGAGGTGTGCGAGAGAGTGGGGGAGGTACTCGGAGTCGGCTGCTGCTGCGAGGACACGAGCGGCAGATACTCGAGCTGCGAATGCTGCGACACGACACGATAACTCTTCTGGGCGTTCACGGAAGCTGCAGCCAACGGCGAGGATGTGGGGCTGCTGAAAGCCACACGCGCTTTCAGTGCAGTGATCTCTTGTTGCATCTCGAGCATGCGACGTTCCATTTCCGCCTGACGAAGTTTGTATCTGGCTTCTTGTTCTTGTTCCCATGCGATCCTCCGCTTGTGCTCTATCTCTTGTGCTTCCCTCGTCGAGGCTAGGAAGCGCAAGAGCTCTTGTACCGCATGGATTCCGCCACCGGTGGAACGCGCAGGACTGTGGCCGCTGCTATTAACTGCGTGAGGTCTCAAGTGTGACACAGACTGCCTGCTCACATGGGTGGGGTGGGAGGTGTGGCAGGTGGCCGCGGCGGTTCAGAGATGGCGAGTTCGAGTTCGCTGCGATGGGGTTGCGGCGCAGTCGTCGACTGTAGGACGGGCGGCGGTCGTTGTCGTCCCGAGACGTGCGCCGGTCGGGGTCTTGGATGGGCATAGTACGGGTTGAGAGCGTCCGATAGTTCGCTGGTGGGCATGAGGAGGTGTGTTTGCGCGTGTTTGATTCACAAGGGGACGAGGATATTGACACGCCCGGGAAAGACGCGTCAGCACGACGACCATGGACGACCTAGGAAGCCTCATCGGAAACCAGATCAGGGCCAACATGCGCGGCCCTGTCGACACTACCGTTCCAGACAAGTGAGTCACCTCAACCACCCGATGCATTGCGCTCACGTAGTGACCGCAGTGGAGAAGTCATTCATATCTCGTCGCTGGCACTGCTGAAGGTGCGCAGCGACCAATTCACTCATTCATCAAGGCTCATTCTGTGAAGATGCTGAAGCATGGCCGTGCCGGTGTTCCCATGGAGGTCATGGGCCTCATGCTCGGGGAATTCGTCGACGAGTACACGGTGCAAGTCATCGACGTCTTCGCCATGCCCCAATCGGGCACGACAGTCACCGTCGAATCCGTAGATCACGTATTTCAAACAAAGATGGTCGATATGCTGAAGCAGACTGGGCGGTGAGTAGTCCTCACTGCGTGTGCTCTCGCGTTTGATGAACCCATGTGCGTCAGACCCGAGATGGTTGTTGGGTGGTACCATTCACATCCAGGGTTTGGGTGCTGGCTATCGAGCGTCGACATCAACACACAACAAGTAAGGTCGTCGACGATCAGTCCTGCACGAACTCACCCTTTCGCTCCAGTCGTTTGAACAAATGCAAAATCGCTGCGTAGCAGTGGTCATCGATCCCATACAGTCTGTCAAGGGCAAGGTGGTCATCGATGCCTTCCGTCTCATCAACCCGCAGACGGTGCTTGCCGGTCGTGAGCCACGACAGACGACGTCCAACATCGGACACATCAATAAGCCTTCGATCCAGGCACTCGTGCATGGACTGAACCGCCACTATTACTCTATCGCTGTCAATTATCGCAAGACGGAGCTGGAGCAAGCGATGCTGATGAATTTACATAAGCGGAACTGGACGGAGGGACTCAAGCTCAAGGACTTTTGTTCTCACAAGGAGAGCAATGAGAACGCTATCAAGGTTAGTTCCGATCAGAAGATTGAGCGAATCGGGATGAATGTGTGCGCCCCAGAAAATGCTTACGCTATCGGAGGCGTACAACAAATCTGTGCAAGAAGAGTCGACGCTTTCTGCGGAGAAACTGAAGACGCGTCATGTGGGGAAGCAAGATCCCAAGCGGCACTTGGAGGAAACGGTGGAGAAGGCGATCGGAGATCAGGTCGTGCAGAACTTGGGCACGATGCTACTGGCGGAGCTCTAGGGACGGTGTAACGGCGGATATATCATAGAGCTTGCCCGCGTGACCAGTTCTCAGCTACGTGCTAAATACACGCTCAGGGACGCCACGTATGGAGTACTGTATGAGCAGGTGATCAACCGCTATCTATGTTGCCCTGGCTTGGGCATCATTCGGGGATTGTAAAACAAGGGAATGACACCCATCATCTTGGCGCGGCGGATGGCCTTGCCTAGCCTGCGCTGTGTCTTTGTCGTGAGGCGGGTTTGTGTGCGAGGTCTGATTTTACCGAGCTCGGTGACGAACGAGGCGAGCAGGGTCGAGTTGCTCGTCTCCCAGAGAGGGTCTATGCCCAGCTTGCGGAAGGTGTCGTGTTGGAATGCCTCTTTCCGGCTGGGTGCGACGAGGGGGGGCGCGGTTCTAATGTTCTTTGGCTGGAAACGGTGCTGGTACGACCAGTAGTGGGGACGAATGAACTCGAGGACTGTCAGAGGTGCGTGCAGAGAAACGACAGCTGGGGGCGTACCAGGCCAGCAGCGAATTTCCTGCGGAGGCCGGATGCTTGCCATTGGGTGCTCTCGCTGCGGGCTGCGAGGGGGTGAGGGGTGGCGAGGACGAGGACGAGGGAGACGTACTGCGTGCGCCTTCTGCCTGGTCGAGGATGTCGTGCAGGTGTTCCTGGTCACCCCTGAGGGTGGAGGAGAAGCGGAGGGGGGGGAGACGGGGGCGGACGTGGGCGAGGACGCGGGCGGGGAGGAGGGGCATGATGGGTGGAAGAGAGAGACCCCGGACAGCGTCGGCAATGACCGATGGACTGAAACGACGCTGCGCCGATCGTCATCCATCACACAGTTCGTCTGATGAAGTTCTCTCCACCCTTCCCTCTCTGACAATGGCCGACGTCCCTCGTCGTCAACCACCGAGCCCCCTCGTCCTCACCCCCGACGTCAACCCGCCCACCACCACCACCACCGCATCTTCCCTCGGCTCGTCAGGCTCAAACACAGTGTCCATGCCCTTCGTTCGCAGACATGTCACCCGTCGTCTCAAGACCGCCAAGGCCGACTGCGACAAGGAACTCCGTAGAGTAATCAACAACATCACCTCCTTCTTCGAGGAGAGGCTCCGTGACGGCGACCAGGACCGCGATCGTGACCCAGACCGCGATTCTCAGTACGGCGACAACGACTCTCTCCACGACCCTCTCCTCTACCAGCCCCGTCCCGCCTCTCAGGCAGACGATTACTCTGACAGTGGCTACGAGGCTGAACCAGAGGGCCGTCACAGTCGTCAGCGTGCGTCTCCAGAGAATAGCAATTATTCCCTTCCTGCTCTGACTCATCGCACATCGTCCCCCGGTCTTCTTGCAGCATCCACCTCTTCTTCCTTCAGCCCCTCTCTCCGCAGACAAAACACCAATCCCTGGGACAGGTCCGTCCCCACCCCTTCCTCCAGCTCCGTCCCCAGTCCCGTCGTCCCCGCCACTTCCCTCTCCGATACAACCAGTCCCCGCAGGCAGTCAAACGCAATCTCTCCCACCGTCTGGCCATCCCAAAGCCTCTCTTCCCGCAGACTTTCCCGCACAGTCCATATTCCCATACGTCCCGTTAGATCCGGCCAGAGTTCTCGTTCCACTTCCAGATCTCGCTCTCCCCTCCCTGCTGCCACAACACATGGCAGCTTTTCCGACGTACTTCCAATCTCCTCTGTCAATCGCCGTTCTTCCCGCATACTCATCGACGACCCCGTTGATCCCATCATGACCGCGCTTTATGACCTCATAGGCGTTGCTACGGATGTAACGGAAATGTCCACCGCGCAACTTACAGCCCAAGCAAAGGTCTGCGAGTCCCTCGTTCAGCGCGTTCAGTACATCGGGAAAGCCTGGGACGAGCATCCAGATTGGCACGGACGAAACTGGTACGTGCAAGTCTTACTTGCCGTCGCCAGCCTCAGTCGCGTCGTGGAGTGGTGGGAGGCAGAGAAGCAGTTTTGGAATTTCGATGACAATAACGAGGACGAACAAGACGAGCCCCTCATGTTCGTCCTCAAGCCCTCGGAAGAGCAACCTCCGGCACCGACGCCAACTACTCGCGGAATCAAGGAAGAGGGCTCGCTGCGCTTATCTCTCGAAGACGAACACCGCTTACGAATGGGTAGGGTGGTCAGCCAGGGTAGGCGTTCAAGAGACGAACACCCAAAGGAATTCTTACGCAAATCGACCTCCCCGGACCCCTTGGCTCGTTCTCCTAACAAAATACCAGAACACAATGAGTCTGCTCGAGTCTTGGCTACCGAGCGCCTGCGTCTCCAAGCCGAAACAGCTCAGAACCAAAATATCATTATGGAGCTCAGCTTGGACGGGGATCACTTCATCTGGGTAAACCATGCGTGGAGAATCGTGGTCGGGTAAGATCTCTGCCTCCAACTCCGCAACGACGGTCGTTTGACGCCTGATATCAATAGAACTGAACCATCAGAACTTCCTGGGACACGAATATCACACTTGCTTGCACCCTCGGATTGGACCGTTTTCAAGGATGCGACTCAGCGTCTTCAGCAAGACGAGTCTCACACAGTCGAAGTCAGGTTCCGGTTGCAAGTTCAACCAGACGCTCATCAGGAGATTCTCGCCAACGGTGTCCTTTACCAACAAATGGAGGGTAAAGGTATGCTCATGATCGACCGCGAGGACGCGCAACCCTCTCACACGATGTGGGTTGTTAAACCCATTGCTCCTCCGCGATACGAGTATCCGTCTCCTCCCATAATCCTGGAATCCGCAGAAATCGGTCAAGAATTCCAGCCAGAGGAAGCGTACATAGCGGATCGTATGGCTGATGAGCCTGTGACGCCCTTTCCGTTCACGCAACCCATATCCACCGAGCCGATCCTGTGTCGCATCTGTGAGTGCCATATCCCGCAGTGGTACTTCGAGAAGCACAGCGAGACTTGCGCGGAGGTGCACCATCTTGAGGCAGAAATTGGGGAATGCAACGAATCCATTGGTGAGCTGAGAAACACTACCAAGGAACTGTTGCTCGCATTGGAGACCTCGCCGGCGATGACTCCCGAATACCGCGGAGTGCCCATCTTCACTCCATCTACGTCACCCAGCATGTCGAACCCCCTTCAGCTTTTTCGGACGAGCAAAATGCAGCGTGTTGGCGTGAAGAAGATGCAGCGTCGGCTGCTGGAACAATTGGATGATGTTTTACAGGTTGCACTCGATATTACTATTCCTTCACTCAAGGAGGAGGAGTCGAAGGAACCTATCGAGCGACAAAGACTGCTCTCCCCGACCTCGGAGCGGAGGATGTCTCAAGTGCGAAATTGGTGCAAACCGACCATAGAGGATGCCGCGTTGACCCAACTAGTCGAGGATGCCGAGCGCGTAATGCGGCAAAAGGTGGATAATGTCGTCCGCATGCAGAATACCATCCGATACTCGGAGAAGACATGGCACGAATGGGAGGAGAGAGTAAAAGAAAGTCTAGCGACCCTCGACTACGAAGAGGGGAGTGGCGACGAAGACGATTTTGCGCCGATCGACACCGAGGAAGATGCACCGCCTCGGGCTACATCGGAGAACGCTTCTATCGGCTCCATCGAAGACGTGCTGGCATCTGGTCCTACGCCTGTTGCACCTTCGTCCCCTATTCCTGTGCCCAACGAGAACCGACAGCAAGTTTCCATACCTGTTCCTACCTCAATTCTATCGGCTTGGCAAATGATGAACAAAATGCCTACCAGGTCCTCGACGCCATCATCCATATCGTCGCCTCTTGCTCTGGCCGCCCCCATCACTGCTTCTGCGGGCCCGGATGACCACCCACCCTACATGGATCTCAATGAAGTTTCTCCCGAGAACGGCACTCTGAGAGCCCGTCGATCTGCAAACAACCTCCTGGAACCTCGGCTTCTAGTCACGCCTCCCCTGTCACCTAGTATTCTTCCTCGAGATGCCCCCGTTCCCCCTCGGCGTGGACACCGACGACATTCCACTGTCAATCCAATGTTCAGTCCAACATCCTCCAATGTGCCTCTATCTCCCCGCCAACCTCCTGCGGCACCATTGTCTCGCTCCACAGCAGCTTCTATCAAGGATTTTGACGTTATCAAGCCGATAAGCAAGGGTGCATTTGGCTCAGTTTTCCTTGCCAAGAAGAAGGCTACAGGCGACTATTATGCGATCAAGGTTCTCAAGAAAGCTGACATGATCGCGAAGAATCAAATCACCAATGTCAAGGCAGAACGGATGATCCTCATGAAGCAGGCGGAGTCGCCATTTGTAGCGAAACTATACTTTACTTTCCAGAGCAAGGAGAATCTCTACCTCGTTATGGAATATCTGAATGGTGGTGACTGTGCTGCTCTCATCAAGTCTCTGGGGTCGCTGCCAGAAGAATGGACACGACAGTACATCGCCGAAGTGGTGTTGGGTCTCGAGTACCTTCATGAGCGTGGTATCGTTCATCGGTAAGTCCGAGCTAGTTGTACACCAAACAGCCAAAATTTAACGTCACCGCCAAACAAGGGACCTGAAGCCGGATAACTTGCTCATCGACCAGCACGGACACTTGAAGCTTACTGATTTCGGACTTAGTAGGATTGGTCTCTTAGGTCGACAGACACGAGAAGGCCCCATGGGGATGGGACTTCGCCATCGCACTAGGTACGATTCGCGGTCCCGGCCCCCTTCCCTGGATTCGGGCTTCCTTGCTTCTCCGATGCTGCCGTCCGATGGAGGTTCTTATTTTGGCCAAGGAACTCACCCCACACCCCGGAACGGAACCTCGTCATTCCAGTTCCCCGCAGATGATATCAGCGAATCAGGCAGTGGTTCCGAGTTGGTGTCAAACTTTTATCCGAAGCGGAGCAGGGCTGCCGACAGTCCTCTGCAATCGTTTGCCACGGAACTCACAACGGACCTGCGTTCACACTCAGGGGGCAATACTCCCTCTGGGGAGCAAAAGTTTGTGGGCACGCCGGACTATCTGGCACCCGAGACGATACTAGGTCTTCGTGGTGACGATGCAGCGGTTGATTGGGTACGGATTCTCACATTCTGCTCGAAGATGTACACTCATTCAGTCGTGTAGTGGGCTCTCGGGGTCATCACATACGAATTTCTATATGGAATTCCACCGTTCCACGCCGAGACCCCGGAAAAGGTGTTCGAAAACATCCTCTCGGGACAAATCCATTGGCACGAAGATTGGGTAGACTTCTCGGACGAGATCAAGGATTTCATGCGAAGACTTCTGGATACCAATCCCGCAACACGATTGGGTGCCAACGGTGCCGATGAAGTAAAAAACCACCCCTTTTTCGAAGGGATTGAATGGGACAAGGTCACCTCGAAAGAAGCTGCTTTCATTCCGCAAATCTCGGACCCTGAGTCGACGGATTATTTCGATCCCCGAGGAGCGATACCCCAGCTGTTCCATGATGACGACATTGCCATTACGAACGCCGAAAGCCCAGCTATGAACGTGACCGCCGCCCCGCCAAACATGCCCTTGTCAAGCAATCGAGATTCGGTACCCTCTCCAGCTAGCGATGACTTTGGGTCCTTCAGTTTCAAGAACTTGCCGGTCTTGAAGCAGGCTAACGACGACGTGATTCGCAAACTCAAAACAGACCAGCTAGTCCCCCTCGCTCACACCTTGTCCGACGCAACGAGCATCACACGTAAGCGTAGTCTATCACAGCGCCATAAGAAACCTCCGAGTGTTGTGACGGCCATAGACCAAAAGACCATCTCCCAAGGCCCTCCTTCTCCGTCGACGTCGACGTCGTCGATCGCTTCCTCGCCGTCAAGAGCAAGCATACCACCGTCCACACCTGGCGGTAGTTCTGGCAATCACACCCGCAAGCCTTCCGAGTTTGGTGCAATCGAGAGGTTCAAACTGAACCACCTTGATGGCGTTGAGCGCAGGAACACGATGCCGAGTCGATTACGAACTGCGTCTATTTCGAGCAGCGCGGGCGAAGGATCAGGCTCTGACAACTGGCCTTCCTCAGCAGGGCAAAGTTTGAACCAGTTCGAGGTGACGCCTCCTTCGTCAGTTCATTCCGTGGATTTGCGCAAGGGACCGGATCCCGCGGACCGTGCAGTGACCTGCTTGCTGGCTGAAGACAATCCCATCACGGCTAAGATTATAGAGACGTTGCTCATCCGTCTTGGGTGTCGTTGCGTAGTAGTTGCTGATGGTTCTGAAGCGATCGGCGTCGCGATGGGTGACATTAGTGAGTCGTTGTTCATGTCCTGAAACAATCTAAACTGAGCGCTCCCACAGAATTCGACTGCATCCTGATGGATCTGCACATGCCAGTCCGTAAGTGGAACTAATTTTACTGTGGTCGCATTTGCTGATGGAGAGAGATCCGTCAGTGGATGGTGAAAGTGCTGCTCGGTATATCAAGAGCACGAACAACAAGAACACCCACACCCCGATTATCGCTGTTAGCGCTTACAGTACAGGAGACGAGCAGAATGGCTTGTTTGCGGCTTCGCTTTCTAAGCCACTGCAAAGAGCAGACCTGCTGGCGGTGATGCGCAAGTTGGGATTCAGGACGTCGGCTGTCCAGGGTGTTTCGCACCCACCGGTTAAATTCATTCCTCCTCATGCCTCATGACCCCTCATGCGTTTTTTGTGCATTCTTGGTTTTCATTTTCTGCTGCATGTGCAAGATATACTCAATACTCCATGTCATTCAACATTCCTCCCAAGTTGACCTCAGGTCTTCACAAGCACACTCATCAGCATAACTCTTTCTCAGCGTTTTGCTCTCTTTTGCATACATACTATTGTACGTTTTGTTTTAACCCTGCGTCGTAGCAATGATTGGACCATCGTCGCCACTCGCGGCTGAAGCGCTGATGTGTGAGCTAAGCGTCGTCGGGGACAAACTGCAAGCGAGATGGGCGCTGTTCAGTGTACTCGCGGCGGGCACGCACTGGCAGCTGTTTGCCCTCGTCCGTCTTTTCTGTCCACCACTGCTCCCAAGTAGCAGTGTCGAGAGGTTGACAGGAACGAACCCATACAAGTACTTGATCGCCCACGACCGTACGCCTTGGACTTATCTCTAACAAGCGCGCTTGGACCTGCCGGGTCTTCGAGCAAGGATGCAATCCTACAACCATCCAGGTATCGAATTCCGCCCCGTTTCGTCTCTTTACAACCTCGTTCACCCTCTCCTTGTCAGCCTGGAAGTGTACTTCTTCAACCCACCAAGTAGCGTCCTTCGATGTCCCCCCCTCGCAGCTCAGGTCTGCTCCCCGGCCCCGCTTCACGAGCGTGTCGGGACCATCCCCCTATGTGCCACAGCCGACGATTAACCCGCACCAGACATTTGTCCCACCAAGCTCCAGCTTCACTCCCGGCACACAGCGCGCAAGAATCTGGGACAAAAGCGCTACCCAGCGGCCGCGCACCAGTCATGGTCCCATGACTGCACCCTACCAACGTCAGTCGCTTTACGGCGACTATTTCTCTTCGCAGCCCAAACCACCTGTTCCATCACCACCTCCTCTTCCCCAGAAACCGCAAGCGCTATTCAAACCCCTGACCAACCCATTGCCGCCGATCCCGCCCAAACCGTCAGCACTGGCCGTCTCCCCTGCTTCGAGGATTCCTCTCTACCCCGAGTCGATCCCATTGGCCATGGTCGGTCCATCTCCCCAGCCCGTTGAACCCATCGCATCCCTGACCATACCTCCCCCCGACGAGAGGGAAATTGAATTCGCGCTCACACTCTCCGCATCGGAAGCTCGAAAACGTGAACGAGAGCTGATTGCCCAGGAAGAGGAGGAACTTGCACGAGCCCTGGAAGAATCGCGACTGATGTCCAGCCGTATATACACTGTGGATGACCAGTCAACATCCTCTCCGACCTCGCTTAGATCGCCATCTATAGATCGGGCATCCATATCTGCAATAAAGGCTCCTGTGCATCCTCCCGAGGGCGAAAGTTGGCTACATTTGATAACCCCGACGGCATCGACTTCGTCACGTCACACTTCCCCGAACGACGAATTTTCCTCTTCACATTCCTCTCCCAGCCATAATGATTCTGATGGCGACCCAAGTGATTTTTCCCGAGGGCCTCCCAATGATGTTCAAAATTTGCACATGCCTCGGGACGCGCTATCTCCAATACCTCCCCTATACACTAACACTATTTCTAACCTAGTCCGGAAACCCCTTCCTGCTCCTTCTCCGACTCGTTCGACCATCACTCCCACCTCGACTTCAGTTGCTTCCAATGCATATCTGCAAAACGATTATACACCCTCGCCTGACCGTGTCCCAACTTCGCCGTCTTTGTCAATGACTCAGTCACGTAGATCAAGTGGTAGCGAGCAATTGCCAATGCCACCCTTTGTCTCAAGACCGAGCTGGGCTTCTGTTTCGTCGGAGAACAGTATGTCTAACGGACATTCTCTGGCTAGCGAACTTCTTCCTGCATCATCAGGGCACAGATCACCTACACATCCGTCTGCAAGTCCTGGCCTTTCCCCCGCGCCATTGGACCCGTTGGGCGAAGGAGTCGAAGAGGTGGAAGAACCAGGACCATCCACACGGCCAGCCTTTCCACTGTCAGCAAACCACTATGTTGAACGAGAGATGCTTATGGGTATTTGTATGTCCCAACTGTAGAACTCGTTTGGTACCTCTTGTTGACCGTCATTTAGCTATGGGTTTCACTCACCCGGTTATCTCGACCGAGTTACTACTTATGGCTGGTGCAATGCCAAACGTGATCACTCTTCCTTATGGAAGAGCGCCTGTGTTCCACTTCCAGGCTCCCAGTTGGCGAAAGTTGCTCAAATTGATGGCTAAGCTGAGCGCTACCCGCGTGGAGCCTACCGTGGACGCGATCAGCGTTGCCAAGCATGATCTCAAGCTGCGAACTGTGATTCAGTTTGTCAAGGTGTGTCGAGCCTACAGAACGAAGAGTGGTTGTGCTCATGGTCGTGCTTGCCAAGATTCATCATTCTGCGTCCGAATGGAGAACAGTGCTCTATCTGACAACGGACTATCCTGTCCCTCCTAACCTGCAGAATTCGCACAAATACACCAACGGCGACGTTAGCGTCCTACCGTATTCGTATACGCTGTCGCCGCTTCCGACTCTCCTTCGTGACGGTTCTGAGTCGCCTATGGTCAAATACTATGTTGTGCCATCAACGCCAACGACCCCATATCCTAATCTCCCAATTAATTTTCCCAACCTTGCCATGTATCTGCAATCGGCTGTACAAGACTCACGCAGACATGCAAACGATAGCTCGAGTGGGCTACGAAAGTTGGCGCAGTACATCGACAGCTGCTATCAAACAGAAGAGCGCGTTGGACCGATTGATCGGGAGGTGGTTTCAAAGAGGAGGGTTGGGAATATGATCAAGCGCGTGATGGGAAGGAACAGGGCAAGCAGGAAGAGTGGCGGGAACGAGGAGATATACGACCTCGTGACACCCTTTGTGCCGGAGGAATGGGGTTGAGTGCCAGGACATGGAGATGGACGGGGGTTTGACGTCGCCTCTGGACGAGGCCTGTATCATCGAGCTTCAAATTGTAGCAATGTTTTCGATGCGTTTTGTAGCAGTCTCGTGGGACGCGGAGCGTGTTTCTCCTCAAAGTCACCTTCATGTCGACCGTGAGCAATCCTTCCCCGCTTGAAGCAACGCCAACCATCCCCCCTCTGTCCACCGACGAAGAAGGCACGTATGCCGTGGCCCATTGACGTGTCCGCCGCAATAAACGCTCCCTTCAGATGCCATCATCCACACTCGAATCACCAACGATGAACGCGTTCTCCGTCGCATCGTCAAAAAGTTCCACAATTACGCCACGCTAGCACACGCCCCATTATTACCGCCTGCCCATGGCGGGAGCGTCGATGATGCACGGGAAGCTTTCTTGGTCGAACTGGCTTCCTTCGAGTTGGCACTCAAGAAGAGTCTGATGATTTGTGAGGCCGAGTCGAGGCAGGTAGAGGAGTACCAGCGGGAGCGACAAAGAATCGGTACGTACTCTGGTCTGCTCAACTGTCTTTGGGATACCACCTCTCCCCCACCCTTTAGAGCAGGAACACGACCTTTTGCGCAACCAGATCAGCGAGCTCAAGGTCGCGTTAGAACACGCGCAGATGGAGCGCAGGCGCAAGATGGAGTACGACTCGATCGCAGAAAAAACAAACACGCTCCCAAGTCGCGACGAACTGGAGCGGTACGTCTTCTGTCATGTCTCTCCTTCGTAGCGTGGTGTCCTGAGACGACGCGTCGCATGCAAGGTCTATTCTGGCACTAGAAAACGACATGGCGGCAATTCTGTCAGAGCATGAAACCCAGGAACGCATCATCAGAGGGCAAAAGTCTGCTCTGGATAATATCGTATCGGATCTCAGCTCTCTCCGCCTGATAGGAAAAGACAAGGAAAGCACGGCGTCACGTTTAGCCTCTCCGATGCCCACCCCAGCTGCCGAATCCACCGACGCTGACGAGGGTATCCAAGGGACGCCACCGATCGATGATGATGAAAAGCATGCTGAGGGTGCTGAGTCCGGCGAAGTCGCCGAGAAAGAGGACGGGGAAGATGTCGAGTCATTTGATGCTCCCCTGTCTTTGAGACCGAATACTTCGATCAAAGACACATCCTCGCATTCGGGAACTCCACTGTCATCACACAGGGAAATACGCTCAAGAAATGATCGCACACCGTTCATTCAAGCTGAAGATGACGATATCGAAATGGGGGAAGTAGCAGAGGACCCGAAACAGATAAAAACGAAGAAAAAATTCAGAGAAGAGTTGGAGGAAGGAGAAGCTAGTGACTCAAGTAGCGCACTGTCCGATCCTCCAGACGACTGACCGTATTTTGCTTCTTTGCATTGTCAAGGGTTCGTATTCTGCTGTGGTAGGTTTACTTCTATCGTCATTAAATCCCTGGCGCAAATGATCTCGCCCGTGAACTGTTCCCTCGCCAAATCTGCAATTGCCTCCATCATGGTTCTTGCTTCTGCATTCACGTCGTCGTTCCCGGGGTATCTAGGTGAGAAGTGGTTCAAGACTAGCCTTCGGGCTCCAATTCGTGTCGCAAAAGCGGCAGCCATCTGCGGAGTTGAATGACCTCTAGACTTTGCCCTTGTCTCGACGCTCTCGAATGTATCGATAGGTTTGGTGGTTGGATCAATGTCGGGCAGATAAGCATTTGTTGCTTCATGCACAAGTAAATCGGGTGAAGAAGCTATTTCCGTCATCGCAGATGGGTCGTATGTGTCGCCAAGGATCACGATCTTCCGGCCTGGACGACGAGGAGGGCCATGTAGGACAGTCCCATCCGAGAGCTCGACGCTCTCGCCTTGTTGTAAACGACTCATGACCGACAACGGGGTCTTGGTTCGTCTTATGCTTGGGATGTAATTTTGGGGATCCATTTTTCCCGGAACAGGGGCCTCCTGGATGACGTACCCAACACATGGCACAGAATGCAAAATGGGAGCCGCAGTGACGCTGACAAGATCATCCTTTAAGATATCCTTCCAGACTCCGCCAATCTGGGGAATGTTGCGACCACCCGGCAGTTCGGACGCGTGACGGGGCAGCTCGATCTGATCACCGTCTGCTGGATCAGTCAGAAAGCGAAGCTCGTGGACGACGTATGCAGCT